>JARQOD010002769.1:0-73377 GCA_033576555.1 Oophaga sylvatica | reverse complement strand
ACCGCTACAGGTGTTTAGACGCACAAAGCACAAGGAAAGGTGGAATTCTGGTCCCACAAAAGACGAGCTGGATCCCTACGAGAAACGGGGACCGACCTGCGACCAACCCCTAAAGCCTCACAGTCTGAACAAGACCTAAAGTGCAGGGAGGAACCCAACAAGATTAGGGACTGGGTGAAAAGGGGACACCCCTAACGAAAGTTAGGGGGAATAAAAACAAAACAAATACTAAGAGTCCTAAAACAAGAAAACTGACAGGTAAGGCACCTAAGCACCCGCTAGCTTAAGAGAAAATACAATGAATCCACAAAGCCAAAGGGGGAGCCAGCTAATAGGGAAAAAAGGTCATGGACAGCAAACTGAAACAAAATCTAACAAGAGGTTCTAACACAGGGCAATGGGAAAACCGGCAAAGTGCCAGAAAGGGCGAACAATTATACATTTGCCTATTCTGGGGCTGGGGGCAGATGTTAGTAGCGCATGTGTGTGTATATATAAAAAATATATATATAAAATATATAAAAAATATTGGTATCTGTTATATCTGGGTTTTTCAAGGAAAAAAAAGGGTTTATTTTAATTACGATATTTCTGTCCCATTGACTTGCATTTGTTTTGGTATGGGAAAAGGGGGGGGATACCCAATACTTTTTGATAACGACCATCCAATCCGACCATACTTCTTAAATAACGGGAATTCCTCAACACTACTACCACCCAATCTGCAAAGCAGAAAGTGAACTCTTGAACTACAGTCCACTGTACATATTGTTGTTCAATTGTTCACTCCGTATCTATTTCCACAGGACACACAACCAAGGCCCATTTGGCTAAAAACCCAATTAAAAAGCAGGAAATTTTTATTGTATCATGGAATCAGCTGTATACATTGTTGGGGGAATTGTTCTTCTCCGTATCTTTTACGAAGAAAAATGTAAGCCAAGGCCCACTGGCTAACAGCCAATTTTGCAAAGCCGGAAAGTGAACTGTACAACACATCCACCTGTACATTTGGTTGTCAATTGTTCGCCATTATCTATTCTCAGGAAAACCCATCCGGAGCACCATTTCGGCTAACACCAAAATTGAAAAACATAACGTTTACTCTACAGTACAATACAGCTATACATGGGTGGTGGAATTGTTCCTCCCGTATTATTATGAAAAAGATAAAATGGTACCAAACCCATCGGCTACCACCCAACAAACACAATCTGACCGTATGCAATATAAATTGATACATAAACATATCAAAGGGCAACAACATAAAACATGCCATAATATAAAAACAAGAATTACCACAGAAGGCCATGGGTCAATACGAACCGTTATACACTTTCCCAGAGGGGCGACCGGGGTCTATGCGACCCAAAACTGGGGTCCTAACTAAACCCTCTAACCTGGAAGTACGTTAAAGGTACAGAGGTCCAGGCCACCAGCGAAACCCGTCTCCTTCAACCCGCCAACTGTATTCTAGTCCAAGAAGGACCCTGATTTCACCAAAGGGAATGAACAGTAACGGTTAATAACAAAAGAAACAAAAAGAACAAAAATAACGTAAATAAAGTCTTACAAAAACACTCACACACATGGGAACACCTAAGGTCTCAGAATAAACTATAAGCTTAAAGAAAAAACAACTAAGAACCTTGCTTAAGTATTCCAGAACCGATCCGTCTGCAGACACATGAATCTTTCACCGGCATCTAAAAGCAGACTGGCAGCTTAAAAAAGGAAGCAATTAAACATAAAAAAGCACCGGGCGAGGCTGGACCTAGTCTTGAAAAGGGGCTAGTAAAATTAACTCCCTCTTACCAAACACAAAGAAACACAACTCGCGTGAGAAGTCAGAGGGAATAGCGACATCCTCGGCGATACACCCATGACAGTACCCCCCCCCCCTACGAGGGACTTCCGGACCCTCAGGCCAGGTCTGCCCGGGTGATTTGTGGAAAGGTCCGAACCAATCGATCTGCGTTAACACGACGCAGGACCCACGTCCTCTCCTCAGGACCATACCCCCTCCAATGAACCAAAAGAAGGGGATTGGCGACTGAGACCGAGTCAATGATTTTCGACCATGAAATCCACGTTTCATTGACCACCCGAAGGAGGAGTAGAGTGACGGTATGACTGTGCCACATACTTTTAAGTAATGACATGTGAAACACATTATGAATTTTAAACGAGGAGGGAGGTCCAGACGAAATGCCACCGGATTAATTATGAAACTGATCCTGTACGGCCCGATGAATCTGGGACCCAACCTCCAAGGGAACTTTAGTTTTATATTCCTGGTAGACAACCAAACCAGATCGTTCACCTTCAGATCTAGACCAAAAACTCTCCCCCTATCAGCCATCCGTTGTAACGGTTCCCCATAACCTTCAGTCTAACCGATCTGGAACTATCAGTCTCCCTGGAAGTCCCACAGGGGCGTCCCCCTGAGCCCCCAATACCTCCCCCTCAAGCTCAGAGCATACAGCTGACACTACAACTCCCTCCTGAGGAATAGGAACCGGATCATCCGTCTTCCCGGCCCCTGGGAAAGTACGAGATAAGGCATCAGGAAGCAACTTTATTGAGCCGTCATATGCGCGATGAGGAGGTAAACTCTTTACACCCCTCCTCTGAGAACATTCCCCCAAAGTCCTCCAGAAAAGGAGACAAAGTCCTAGGCACAACCGCACCGATGACCGTGCTCATGCAGTTATTCCTGCAAAATTCACCCCACTGGCTTATCTTTCTGGATTGCCAATCAATCACTGGGTTATGTTTAGCCAACCAAGGAAGTCCCAACACAATAGGAGTAGGTAGACCCTCCAACAAATAACAAGACAATTGCTCTTTATGTATTGCCCCTACTCGAAGATCTATGTTATGAACAGCTTGTACCAAGCTACCTTGACCGAGAGGTCTAGAATCAATAGAGACTATAGGGACCCGGTTTGGCCAATACACTCAGTTGCATACCATGCACCTGGGCAAACCGAGCGTCCACAAGATTAGCCCCAGACCCACTATCAAGAAAAACAGAAATCCTCTCAGTTCTAGTACCAATCACCACCTCCGCAGGCACGAGAAACTGAGAGGGATTTGGGACGAAATACACCTCCCAGGTTAACTCCTTTGCTCAAAGAGGCCCGGGATGGACACCCCCCAACAAAATGTCCCTCTCTCCCGCAAAAGAAACACCTTCTAGTCTTGCGGCGCACCGCCGATTCTCTCCTACAAAAAGATGTCCCTCCCAACTGCATGGGTTCCTCAGAACAGACCAGGGGAACCTCAGTATAAGGGACTTTAGTAGTAGGCGGAGTCATCACGGGAGGCGGAGTTACCTCGCGTCTTCCCCGAATTCGTCTATCAATGCGAATAGCGAGGGCCATAGCAGCCTCCAGTGATGGAGGAGAATCATACTGAGCCAACACATCTTTTATTTGTCAGACAACCCTTGACAAAACTGGCTCCTAAGAGCTGGGTCATTCCACTGAGTATCTGTTGCCCATCTACGGAACTCAGAAGAATATTCCTCCGCTGGACGATTTCCTTGCCGCATTTTACGTAACTTTGTTTCAGCAAGGGAAACTCGATCCGGATACATCATATACCAGACCCAGGGCAGTAAAAAATCGATCCACTGACTGGAGATCTGGGGAGCCTGGAGGAATAGAGAATGCCCAAGATGAGGGTCCCCTTGTAAGAGCGAGATAACAATTCCCACCCTCTGCTCTTCACTCCCAGATGACCGAGGCCGCAGCCGAAAGTACAATTTACATGCCTCCCGGAAAGTAAAAAATTTGTCCCGCCCACCAGTGAACCTGTCCGGGAGAGCAACCTTAGGTTCAGATCTGGTTTGCTCCGGGGGGGACAAAACCCAAAACCTTGGACTTAATGTCTGCAAACTCCATGGATAACCCCTGCAACTGCCGGGCCAGCTGGGCTACTGGATCCATGACAGCTGGAGAGAATCGTTAGTATGGCCGGTGAAAATGTCACGCTGTATAGCAGATATATATATATGTGAGGACAGTAATCTATATCAAAAGGGCAACATACTATATAACATGCGCATAGATATATGATAACATAGAATTACCTGACGAATGTCCAGTGGGTCAATACGGAATCCGTTATAACGCTGTCTCCGGCTAGAGGGTGACCGGGGTCTATGCGACCCTAAACTGGGGTCCTAACTAATCCCTCAACCTGGAGGTACTGTTAAAGGTACAGAGGTCCAGGCCACCAGCGTAAACCCTGTCTCCTATCAATCCCTGCCAACTGTAATCTAGTCCTAAGAAGGACCCTGATTACCACCAAAGGGAATGAACAGGTAACGGTTAATAAACAGAAAGACATACAAAAAGACAAGAAATAAAGTAAATAAAGTCTTACATACAACACTCACACACAGTAGGAACACCTAAGGTCTCAGAGATAAACTATAAGCTATAAGAGTAAAAACAACTAAGGAGCTCTTAGCTTAAGTATTCTCAGAACCGCTTCAGTCTGCTAACTACATGAATGCTTTCACCGGCCTCTAACAAGCAGACTGGCAGGTATATGAAGGAATCTAATTAAACATAATCAAAAGCAGCCGGGCGAGGCTGGACCTAGTCTTAGCAAAGAGCTAGGTAAAATTAACTCCCTCATTACCAAAACACAAAGAAACAGCAACTCAGCTGTGAGAAGTCAGAGTGTGTAATCGCGACGATCCTCGTGGCGATACACCCATGACACAATCATCGGGCTCTGATGGGTTCACAGTAAGTCGTACATCCATGTTGTATATTTGTGTCTTTGTCCACCATTAAAAGGAACTTATGGTGGTCTGCCCATGTACTTGAACAGGAAGCCCAACAGTGCCGACTGGCCCGGTACGAACGTCCCCTTCATCTTGTTCACTCCTCGGCATAGGCCGGTCTCTTCGCTTTCCTTCATAACATTTATGTATCTTAAAGAGCTCACTTGACAAGCTCCATTTTTGGTTGCCTGGTTGCGCATTGGACACAATACACTTCATATAAATTGCAATGCTGTTATGTAGGCTCAATATTTCATTACAAATATTCTTTGTTACTTCTGTTTGTTTATCTCCTTTAGAGCCATAACTTTGGCTGCCTCAAATGTTAAGAGTTACATACAAAACAGTGACGTCTGAATGCTTGTAGATGCTGAGGGATTAATAAATTTGGTAAGCGATAACTTGTATCAGTGAGACTGCATGTTCCTTCTCTACTGGATTATAAAGCGTAAAATAAAAATATTAGGTTATTATTTATAAACTGATTTGTTGAAACCCTCTGTGATCATCTATGGTGTCTCCAATATTTACTACACAGCAGAACGGAACAGTTGTGGAATATTGAGCATGGTCACAGTTAGAGAAATGCAAGAATGTGAAGATGTTCTAAAACCTATGTTATTTACGGAAAACCTAGTAGCAGCTACTTTTAACATTACTTTGCATTACTTAGCTAGAGATATTGCTAAAAAAGATTGTCATGATTTTAGATAGTAGTCTTATGGCTTCATCTTCCGTTTTTCAAGAATATAGATATGATTGTTGTTAATAGTGTACTGTGAATATACAAATGGCTCTTTTGAATGCATATTGAAATATACAGAATGCATTTCTGCTAAAAAATTTAACGGTTCCATAGGTTTGCGGCTTGTGATTGTTCAACTTTACGGTTTAATTAACCCTGTCTGTGGTGGTTTTATCGAAATCCTTGTGGCTTTTACATTCTAAGGGTTTATGTCCCTCGTCTGACGACTCCATGAGATCTCATTTTCGTCTGACCTTGAAAGCTGGCCAGTGGCCACTTGAAGGGCTGGGTGGAAATTTTTAGCTGTACATATTGCTGTGTTAATTGTTTAGCTCGGGAAAAACTGGTAGGCAGAGGCCCAGTCTGGCTACCACCCAATTCTGCTAAGCACAAAAGTGAACTGTAATAAGTACAGTACAGCTGTATATTCCTGATGACACATTCACATCTATATTTCCATATGTTGAAAGGAAGTAGCCGAAGTCCAACGCTCTTCAACATTTGCATCAACGAGCTGGCTACCACTATAGAATCTTCCACCACACCAGGTCCTGGCCCGGCGTTATGGGCAGGCAGACCAGGCAGCTGACTAGGGCCCCCAGGCACAGCAGTGGACCCGGGCTGCTGCCTGGTTCCACAAATTGATATATCACAAGGCAGTGATTCTCTTAGCAGAAGAGACAGATGTAAGTTCATCTTAGCTGTTGTGCAATGCGAACCTTTCACGGCGCTGCACTGCTTCTGTTAGGGGGGCAGAGGGACGGGACTCCCACCGCACATACAGATATAGCTGCTGGGATAAAGGTAAAGCATTGTTACCACATGGCATTAGCAATTGAGTCATAACGGTTCTCTTGTGTGAATAACTCAGCATAATAAAAAAAGCTCTTTATTGCATTGCCTGTTAATTGTTTCCACCACAGTAAGGGGAACAATATAGAGAAATTGTATCACTCACATGCATTGTTTTGCACAGGACCCTCAGTTACACCTCTTGCCAACAGATACGAAAATATGTTCTTGACTATCAAAGTACATTTTTATTTGGGGCATATTGGGCCACTGTTCTGTATATCACATGTATCTGGGACTATACTCATTATTTGTTCTCTACCCTACTGTAGTGAATAATCGATAGGCAACAGATTCTATTAATATTTGTAACTTGCTGAAGATACATTTATAGACGGCAAATGTGATTCACTAAGCCACGGTCCTTATTCTAGCTTTATGACATTGGAACATAATCAGGAACCCGAACCCGACGCGCGTTTCGGAGCCGCTCACAGGCTCCTTCCTCAGGGGGCGTCAAACGCGCGTCGGGTTCGGGGTTCCTGACGATCCTATGTTCCTGCTGCTTTAGGTAAATCGCTCTATGTGGCTGCTAAGATGGATGCTATTTGTGATTTTATCTAGTACTGCATTATTCCATCTGCTACTCAGCAGCCATTCACATCATTCTGTACTTAAATATATATATATATTTCTGAGTCATTCCCTGGTACTTACCTGATAAATTATATGGGGATTCTGTGTATATATTTTGATGTGGATTGACTATATGAGTGTATATGGGTTTCACCCTCGATTTACATTATATGGACAGCTGTCCTTCTGTATGTGAGATTTATCAGCAGGTATACATTTGATCTCTGATTTATGTGCATGTATGCTATTTTCTGCTACAATTCTCTTTCCCCTGCCATTGTCCCTGTAATATTTTATAAATTGTGTTAATAAAGATTATACATTTTATCTTGACCGTGAGGCTGTTTTTCTCGTGGTGGTTTTCTGTATTATGTACAGCTGGTCTTTATATGTCTGTTTACAATATGCATGTTTCTAATTTCCATACTGGGTATATTTAACATCCTTTACATGCATTATGTTGTTCGCACCTTCTCTTTACCATGAGGCAATGTGGTGAAAATGTAAGGAAGAGTCCTACGTCCCTTTTTCTAAACTGGCATCCTTTTTATATAAATTGATAGTGATTTTATTCTTCATATGTCAATAGAATTTTTTTTTTTTAAAACACTATCTGAGGAAATTGATTTGGCTTAATGTAATCCGGGTTTCACCTTTGACTTGGACAGGAGGTGTTCATACACCTTCTGTTATGTTGTAATGTCGTCGCTGGTCATCCCGTGGCTGGAGGCAGAAGCAGTCAGGTGTGTCTGTGTCAAATCTTATGGAGCGCCAGGAGAGGGGGATGGCTAGAAGGCCAGCTGTCTTCCCTCATGGATGCTTACAGATACCCGGAATGCAGAGAGCAAGGGCAGGAGGACCATGGCCCCCAAAGAGGCTATTACCAGAGCTGTCATTGCGTGTCCGGCGCAGGCTCCAGAGCCCCTCCTGGGACCCTGCAGAGGCTGGAGGAAGCGGTGCGGCTCCCCTCCATTGTCACACGTCCGCCAGGAAACTGCCTAGCCAGGTGGCAGGTGCAGGTCTACCGATCGCACCTGGATCGAGTGCAGCAACGGAAGTGCAGGCCACACAGGATGTGCGGCCTCCTCGTAGAGCGCAGTCGGCAACAGGGGCTAGCGGCGCTTTGGGGGGCGTGGAACCCCGTAGTGAGCCGGGAGAAGCGTCATAGCGGAAGCACGGGGTACAGGCCGGAGCAGGCAGGGAGCCAGAGACTGGGACTGTGCGTGCGTCAGGCGCCCTGGAGGAGGACGTCGGTAGCGGGCCTGCAACGGGGAGGAAGAAGAGGAGGTGTTCAGCGGGTAGGCTGCATCAGCTGGACCCCCTGCTTCCTGGCCCTAACAGCAGGTGAACCAGGAGGAGAATGGTGGCCAGCGTGGTTGCAATGGCGGACGGGGCACAAGGATGGCCATCGCTATAGTTCACGGGATCGCAGGGGCCTTCCAGGGCCAGACAGAGATCGCCAGTTAGTAGCGCTGCACGCGCTCCGGTCCCCCCTGGTGATGAGGAGGCCAGGGGCGCAGGCCAGGGGTGCAGGCCAGGGGCAGCGAGGCGGCGCAGAATCTTACGATCCAGACAGCGACATGAACGTGGCTGGAGAGCGTCACGATGCGTGACGTTCGGTTGCCGAGGACACAGCACCTGTGCAGCTTGGTGAGTATTTTAGGGCAAGTGGTATCTAAGGGGGGACTGTCATGGAAATATATATGTATTCCATATATTCAATGTATCCGTCCCGTGAGTCAAGGCCTGGGCCAACACCCCCGTCTCTCCGGTCGGCCGGGTCCTCGAGCGTTTTGTCCAATGCACTGTGTGCAGGCCCCAGCTGTTATGGAAATTTAATTAGGATAAATCTATCCTTCAGTGTTTGCTGCTGCTGTTCCCAATTTTAGATTGAATGTCTTTTTGAGCGCTCAGAACGAAATGAAAACTGTCCACAACGGAGGTGTCAGTATAACAGTTCGTCAAGACCAACAGTTTATTATTCATTCAAGGTTTTATACGTTTACAAAAAGGGGCTGGTTAGTCAATTAGCATACAATTAAAAGCTGCTAGATTATTGGCTGTTTTAGTGTAAGTATGATAATTATGATAAAAGGGCTGAAGTTGCAGATTTATTGTTTAATGTTCTTTGCCCCAGCTTTCCTGCGTGACTAGTAAAGAAAACAAGAGATATCTATCCGGACGTTCTGTTCTTGTTTGTGTCCTTGGTAAAAAGTCCCTATGAACTATCTTTTGCAATAGCCTGATTTATGTAGGCCAGGGTCGTATAGCTAGCATCAGCTCTTGCATAGATGTGTGAGCACAGGATTTTTAGCAAGGACACAAACAAGAACAGAACGTCCGGATAGATATCTCTTGTTTTCTTTACTAGTCACGCAGGAAAGCTGGGGCAAAGAACAATAAATCTGCAACTTCAGCCCTTTTATCATAATTATCATACTTACACTAAAGCAGCCAATAATCTAGCAGCTTTTAATTGTATGCTAATTGACTAACCAGCCCCTTTTTGTAAACGTATAAAACCTTGAATGAATAATAAACTGGGGGTCTTGACGAACTGTTATACTGACACTTCCGTGTGGACAGTCCTCATTTCGTTCTGAGCGCTCAAAAAAACATTCAATCTAAAATTGGGAACAGCAGCAGCAAACACTGCAGGATAGACTTATCCTAATTTAAATTTCCATAACAGCTGGCGCCTGCACGCGGGGCATTGGACGAAATGCACGAGGACCCGGCCGACCGGAGAGACGGGGGTGTTGGCTCACGGGACGGAGACTGCAGCTCCATAAGTAAGGTAAGAAAACTCTGTCATCTTACCTGAATGTTCCCTGTGCCTAGTCCTAGCCTACGCTTCTAGCCGGTCGGACGTGGTCATCACCGCATTCCCAGGTTGTGTAAAAAGTCCCTATGAACTATCTTTTGCAATAGCCTGATTTATGTAGGCCAGGGTCGTATAGCTAGCATCAGCTCTTGCACAGATATGTGTGAGCACAGGATTTTTAGCAAGTGAGATCTATGACTGTAATACATATACATATACATTGAATATATGGAATACATATATATTTCCATGACAGTCCCCCCTTAGATACCACTTGCCCTAAAAACCTGTGCTCACACATATCTATGCAAGAGCTGTTATGGAAATTTAATTAGGATAAATCTATCCTGCAGTGTTTGCTGTTGCGGTTCCCAATCATATCTTAAATGTCTTTTCTTTGAGCGCTCAGACGAAATGAGGACTGTCCACAACGGAAGACCCCCTGTGACCAGAGCAGGTGCTAACACAGTGACTGCCTTGATGGAGAACAAGAAAGCCAGCTGGTCGTCATCTCTCATGATGTGGATCCTAGTAGACGGCTTGTTTTCCCGCCAGCTCTGTGCCGGGAGATGGGAGTCCCCTGCCGCATAGTAAAGGACAAGGTCAAACTGGGCTGCCTCGCCCATCGGAATCAATACCAGCTTTCCACAGTGAAGAAAAAGACTGTAAACCTCACTGAGTTCAGAATGGTGCAAGGCCTGGAGGCCGTGAAAGAGGCTACGGTATTTGAAACCCCAACAGTGCTGAACCCGCACACTCTGCTCTCAAAGTCCAAGTCACCGCAACGGTATTCACGGAGATCAACCTGGCCAGTGCCTTCTTCAGTGTCCTCCTCCACCTGGATGACCTGCCTGCCTTCACGCACCAGTGCAGTGCATATGGACAGTGTTGCCTCAAGGTGCTCAGAACAAATCCTTCAAGTTTCACCAAGACAATGTCCTCCATCCTCGTCAACTGGATTGCAGAATATGCAGAGTCACTCTTCTGCAACACGTGGATGACCTTCTCTTTAGTGTGGTTGACATCGATACCTGCACAGTCCATTCCTGTTCTTTGAGGAACAGCAACACAAGGTCTGGAAGAACAAAGTCCAGCGTGTCAGAAGCAAGTTACATCCCTGGGACACTGTATATGCCCACCAGAAGAAACACCTGTCAAATGACTGGAAGACCACTGTGGAGAAGATGGCTCCCCCAACAACTCCAAAAATGCTGCAGGCCTTCCTTGGTCTAGTGTCGTATTGCAGAACCTGGATCCCTGATGCCTCAGTCCTAATGTAACCTCTGTGCGCTTGCATCAACGCAACCCCGCTCCTTCTATCGGACGCAGCCTTCAACTCATTCAGGAAATTGGAAGAACTCCACAGTCTCAGCGCCAATACCAGGCCTACCTGACTACGAGAAGTCTTTCCGTCTACCTGATGGAAGAAAGAAGGTCATGCTACTGGAATCCTGGCACGGATTCACAGGGGAAAAACAGAGACTTTTAGGCTGCCTCTCAGCCCGCTTGTATCCAGTTGCAAAAGAGCACCCTCCTGCCTGATGGCAGTAACTGCAGCACACACCTTCCTGGACAAGACTGCTGACATCATTCTTGGACAGCCACTGGAAACTCTCACTCCACACGACATCTTGGCAATCCTCAATCAAGCTCAGCCAAATAAATCTCCCCACCGCCAGGCATCTTTCACCTCTATCGCTTTTGTTCCAGACCTACAGTCCTCATCCCGGCCACTCTACTCTCACTCCCGAGGGGGATACATATGGACTTTTCAGAACAAAAATTTACAGAATTTATCCTGCACTTGGATGGCTCCAGATTTGCAGATGATGAAGAAGTTTCCACAAAGGAAGTGCAGTGACCAGCGTTCAAGAAATCCTGTGGTCCAGAATTCTGTCACCTAGCCTGTCAGCCCAGAAAGCAGAACCGATAGCGCTGACGAAGGCCTGCCAGATGGCAGAAGGCAAGACTGCAAACATCTACACCGACTACAGGTGCTCGCATGGCATAGCACACGACTTTGGGCCCATCTGGGCTACAAGGGACTTCATCACAGCAAACGGGACAACCGTGAAGCATCATGGAGTCTTCAGGGACCTGCTGGGTGTACTCCAACTTCCAAAATGGTGGCAATTTGAAAAATCAAAAGCGCATGGAAAACTGAGAACAGAAGAGGCGTGAGGCAATAACATGGCGGACATGGCAGCCAAAGAAGCCGCCAAAGGAAGACAACATGGAGAAGTGGGAGAGGTTTTAGAGCCGGACGGTTACTACATGACGACTGAAGACAAGAAACCTGACAAAAAGACGTCCTGGGATCTGCTCAAGAAGTTGCAAGACCAAGCTCCAAAAGGAGAAGAAGAGCAGAATGGTAAAAAAGCAACACGTGAAGAAGAAAGGCTATCTACAATGGACTCCAAACCCTGCCTACCACAAAGTATGCACCCTATGGTGGTCCAATGGGCACATGGACCCACACCCACATATCAAAGACACAGATGAATGATCTGATTGGTGCTTACTGGTTCGCTTCAGGGATCTCCACCCTAACAGCCAAATTCACCGCATGTTTGAATGGGTTTGAGATGAGTTCTGAGCAGAGGCTCCCTCTGGTGGTTACAAGCGGTACTAGTGAGGATTGGGAATTAGGTGTTACTGATTGGTCTTATTTAAGGGAATCATTTTCCCATCAGGGTTGCCGGTAATCAATTGTTCTGGTCTGAATCCTTCTTTCCAGTTTCCCTTGTAGCCTGCTGTGTCGTGTCTGCATCTCCTGCTATCAGATAAGACAATTTCTTATTTTGTGTTTTTGCTATATTTTTGCATTTTGTCCTGCACTTCTGTGGGGCCTTCTGGGTCCCCTCCGGGGCTTTTGCCCTCTCAGTTTAGTCCAGCCACTGTGTTTTGTACTTTTGCTTTTTGCAGTTTTTTCAGTGGCTGCTGTTTTTGTTACACCAGAGAACTAATTTAGGTGGTAGAGGTCGTGTGATCTCAGGTGATTTTGAAATTAGTGAGTTGGTGTTTTTCAGGGTTTTCTGGGATTGCAGTAAGTACCCTTCCTGTCCTTTTCTATTTAGATAGTTTGGGCCCCAACGTTTGCTCATACTATTTTCTTTCTGTGTCAGTATTTCCTCTTGTCTAACCGCCATTACATGTTTGGGGGCTTTCTATTATCTTTGGGTTCTGCTCCGGGGCAGATAGCTTTCCTATTTCTATCTTTAGGTGTAGTTAGTTTCTCAGGCTGTGACGAGGCGTCTAGGACCAACGTAGGAACGCTCCACGGCTGCCTCTAGTTGTGGTGGTTAGTCAGGGTACTGCAATCTCATAGATTCCAACTGCTCTGGTGTATTGCCTTTTTTACCTGCACTCCTCAGCTACCGAAACATAACAGTATCACCGGCCTAAAAATTGTATGGTACTCACAGAAGGGAAAAAATATTTTGAAGGAAGAAAAGTTGTCAGAGATATTTTTCTGTTTGTTGCATTTTTTTTTTTTTTTTTTTTTCCCTCTGTATCTCTGGGTGCTGGGGAGGATCTTTTCTCCCAATGGAGTTTGCACAGTTGTCTGGCCGTGTGGATCAGCTTGCCACTGAGGTTCGGAGTATTGCTATCTATCTTGCTGGGTTGCCTGTTGTGGAACCTAGGATCCCCATGCCAGATTTGTTTTCAGGGGATCGAGCTAAGTTTCAGAATTTCAAAAATAATTGTAAATTGTTTCTTGCCTTAAAATCTAAGTCCTCAGGAAACGCAGCGCAGCAGGTTCAAATTGTCATCTCTCTCCTGCGCGGCGATCCTCAGGATTGGGCTTTTTCCCTGATACCTGGGGACCCTGTTTTGAGTGATGTTGATGCATTTTTTCAGGCTTTGGGGTTATTGTACGATGAGCCTAATGTCTGTCACTGATCAAGCTGAAAAAGTCTTGTTGGCATTAAATCAGGGCTTGATGACGCTGAGTTATACTGTCAGAGATTCCGTAGGTGGGCAGTCCTGACCAAATGGAATGACGACGCTTTGGCGGCCCTTTTCCGGAAGGGTCTGTCAGATAATGTAAAGGATGTTATGGTGGGATTCCCTGTCCCCTCTGGTCTCAATGATTCTATGTCATTAGCGATTCAAATTGACAGACGTTTGCGTGAGCGGAGAAGTATGCGTGGAGTGGTGTTGCCTTGTGAGCCAGCTGCTGAGCCCATGCAGTGTGATGGAGTGGTGTCTGGGGCACAGCGTCATGAGTTTCGAAAGCGCAATGGATTATGTTTCTACTGTGGTGATGCCTCTCATGCTGTTTCAGTCTGCCCTAAGCGGGGAAGACGTTTTGCACGCTCAGTTGTCTTGGGTAGTGTTCAGACTAAGTTTTTATTAACTGTCACTCTGATATGCTCTCTGTCCTCATTTTCTGCTCAGGCTTTCGTTGATTCTGGAGCAGCTATTAACCTGATGGATTATGATTTTGCTAAACGTTGTGGATTTCCCTTGATACCCCTACAGAAGTCTATTCCCCTACTGGGGATCGATTCTACCCCTTTGGCTGAGAATAAACCCCAGTTTTCTACTCAGGTGATAATGAGGGTTGAACCTGATCACCAGGAGTGCTGCAAATTTTTGGTTCTATATAATCTGCATGACATTATCGTGCGGGGTTTCCCTTGGTTACAGTCTCATAATCCTGTTTTGGATTGGAAATCTGTGTCTGTAACCAGTTGGGGCTGCCAATGTGTTAATACCAACACTCCTGTTTTTTCTGCCTCCCCCCAGGCTGAGGATGTTCCTGACTTTTTGTTTGATTTTTCTGATGTGTTTAGCGAAAGTAAATCTGCATCCTTACCTCCCCATAGGAGCTATGACTGCGCTATTGAATTAGTGCCAGGTAGTAAATTCCCTAAGGGTCGCCTTTTTAACTTGTCTGTACCTGAACATGACGCTATGCGGTCTTATATCAAGGAATCATTGGAGAAGGGTCATATCAGACCATCCTCTTCACCCTTAGGTGCCGGTTTTTTCTTTGTGGCCAAAAAAGATGGTTCATTAAGGCCGTGTATTGATTATCGTCTCTTGAACAATATTACTGTGAAATATCAATACCCGTTACCCTTGATTTCTGACCTGTTTTCCAGGGTGAAAAACGCTACTTGGTTTACCAAGCTTGACCTCAGGGGGGCGTATAACCTTATTCGCATTAAGCACGGGGATGAATGGAAGACGGCATTTAACACCCCTGAAGGGCATTTTGAGTACCTTGTGATGCCCTTTGGGCTCACTAATGCTCCTTCCGTCTTCCAGTCCTTCATGAATGACATTTTCAGGGATTTTGTGGACAAGTTTCTGATTGTTTATTTGGATGATATCTTGATTTTTTCTAATGACTGGGACTCTCATGTGAAACATGTTCGAACTGTATTCCAGATTTTGAGAGAGAATGCTCTGTATGTGAAGGGATCAAAGTGTCTTTTTGGCGTACAGAAGATCTCATTTCTGGGATTCATTTTGTCCCCATCTGTTATTGAAATGGACCCGTCAAGGTTCAGGCCATCTGTGATTGGGTCCAACCTACTTCATTAAAGGCTCTTCAGAGATTTTTGGGTTTTGCCAATTTTTATCGTAAATTTATTGGTAATTTCTCTGTTATTGTTAAACCATTAACTGATTTGACCAGAAAGGGTTCTGATGTGGTGAATTGGCCTCCTGAGGCAGTCTCTGCGTTTCAGGAACTTAAGCAGAGATTCACTTCTGCTCCTGTTCTACGGCAGCCTGATGTTTCTCTGCCATTTCAGGTGAGGTTGATGCCTCTGAAATTGGGGCAGGTGCCGTTTTGTCCCAAAAAGATCCAGAGACCTCTAAAAGTAACCCTTGTGCCTTTTTCTCTCGAAAATTTTCTCCTACTGAACGTAATTATGACGTGGGTAATCGGGAGTTATTGGCCATGAAGTGGGCTTTTGAAGAGTGGAGACATTGGCTGGAGGGAGCCAAACATCAGGTGGTGGTCCTTACGGACCATAAGAATCTGGTCTATCTGGAATCTGCCAAGCGACTCAATCCTAGACAGGCCAGGTGGGCCTTGTTTTTCACACGTTTTAATTTTGTGGTTTCCTTTCTTCCTGGCACTAAGAATGTTAAGGCGGATGCCCTCTCGAGGAGTTTCCTTGCGGACTCTCCTGAGCTATCTGATCCCTCTGTTATTTTGAAGGAGGGTGTAGTTCTTTCCGCCATCTCGCCTAATTTGAGACTTGCTCTGGAGGGGTGTCAGGAGGATAGGCCCGAGCGCTGCCCTGTTGGAAAATTGTTTGTCCCGGACCAATGGAAAAAGAGTGTGATGTCTGAGATTCATTGTTCCGCATTGGCTGGGCATCCCGGAATTTTTGGTACCAGAGACTTGGTTAGTCGGTCCTTTTGGTGGCCTACCTTGTCTCGCGATGTCAGGGAATTTGTGCAGTCCTGCGGGACTTGCTCTCGCTCCAAGCCTTGCTCTCGCTCTAGTGGTTTGTTGATGCCATTGCCTGTGCCCAAGAGACCATGGACCCATATCTCTATGGATTTCATTTCCGATCTTCCTGTTTCTCAGAGAATGACCACCATCTGGGTAATTTGTGATAGGTTTTCCAAAATGATACATCTTGTGCCTTTACCTAAGTTGCCTTCCTCCTCTGAATTGGTGCCGTTGTTCCTTCAGCACGTGGTTCGTTTACACGGCATTCCTGAGAACATTGTGTCTGACAGAGGAGTCCAGTTTGTTTCCAGATTTTGGAGGACTTTTTGTTCTAAACTGGGTGTTCAATTGTCTTTCTCCTCGGCATTTCATCCTCAGACCAATGGTCAAACTGAGAGAACAAACCAGACATTGGAGACTTATCTAAGATGCTTTGTGTCTGCTGATCAGGATGACTGGGTCTCTTTTTTGCCTTTGGCTGAGTTTGCTCTTAATAATAGGGCTAGCTCTGCCACTTTGATGTCTCCGTTTTTCTGTAATTCTGGGTTTCACCCTCGATTTTCTTCAGGACAGACGGAGGCTTCTGTCTGTCCAGGTGTTGACTCTGTTGTTGAGCGTATGCAGCAGATTTGGGACCAGGTAGTGGAGAGGTTGTCCCTCTCTCAGGAGAAGGCCCAGCGGTTTGCTAACCGGCATAGGACTGATGGTCCTCGGTTTAAAGTGGGGGACTTGGTCTGGTTGTCCTCAAAGAATATTCCTATGAGAGTAGCATCTCCTAAATTTAAGCCTAGGTTCATTGGACCTTATAAGATCATGGAGATTATTAATCCTGTTTCTTTTTGTTTGCTTCTTCCAGGGACATTTAAGATCCATAACGTGTTCCACAAGTCCTTGTTGAAGAGGTTTGTTGAGCCAGTGGTTCCTGCTGCTGTGCCTCCTGACCCTGTTTTGGTTGAGGGCAATCTGGAGTATGTGGTTGAGAAAATATTGGATTCTCGTTTTTCTAGACGAAGACTCCAGTATTTGGTTAAATGGAGAGGTTATGGTCAGGAAGATAATTCTTGGGTGTTTGCTTCGGACATCCATGCTAGGAGACTTATCCGTGCGTATCATAGAACTCATCCTGACCGACCTGGTTGCTCAAATGAGGGTTCGGTGACCCCTCCTCAAGGGGGGGGTACTGTTGTGAATGGGTTTGAGATGAGTTCTGAGCAGAGGCTCCCTCTGGTGGTTACAAGCGGTACTAGTGAGGATTGGGAATCAGGTGTTACTGATTGGTCTTATTTAAGGGAATCATTTTCCCATCAGGGTTGCCGGTAATCAATTGTTCTGGTCTGAATCCTTCTTTCCAGTTTCCCTTGTAGCCTGCTGTGTCGTGTCTGCATCTCCTGCTATCAGATAAGACAATTTCTTATTTTGTGTTTTTGCTATATTTTTGCATTTTGTCCTGCACTTCTGTGGGGGCCTTCTGGGTCCCCTCCGGGGGCTTTTGCCCTCTCAGTTTAGTCCAGCCACTGTGTTTTGTACTTTTGCTTTTTGCAGTTTTTTCAGTGGCTGCTGTTTTTGTTACACCAGAGAACTAATTTAGGTGGTAGAGGTCGTGTGATCTCAGGTGATTTTGAAATTAGTGGAGTTGGTGTTTTTCAGGGTTTTCTGGGATTGCAGTAAGTACCCTTCCTGTCCTTTTCTATTTAGATAGTTTGGGCCCCAACGTTTGCTCATATATTTTCTTTCTGTGTCAGTATTTCCTCTTGTCTAACCGCCATTACATGTTTGGGGGCTTTCTATTATCTTTGGGGTTCTGCTCCGGGGCAGATAGCTTTCCTATTTCTATTTTTAGGTGTAGTTAGTTTCTCAGGCTGTGACGAGGCGTCTAGGACCAACGTAGGAACGCTCCACGGCTGCCTCTAGTTGTGGTGGTTAGTCAGGGTACTGCAATCTCATAGATTCCAACTGCTCTGGTGTATTGCCTTTTTTACCTGCACTCCTCAGCTACCGAAACATAACACCAGCAGCTGTCTGACCTGCGGCAAATGCAAGCCTGGACGTGTGGAAGAAAGTCCCCCTCACCTCATCTGGCAAGACCACTCTACCAGTTTCAGAGGATCCAGATAGACCACATCCAGATATCGCCAAGTGAAGGATTCAAATACGCCATTGTGGTCAAAGAAATATTTTCAAGATGGACAGAAGCGTTCCCAGTCAGCAAAGACTACTGCAAAGAAGCTACTTTCGGAAAATAGTGTGCAGATACGGGGTTCCAGAAATGATAGAAAGTGATCAGGGACCCGCATTCACAGCAAATCTGACACAAGAGATCTAGTTAGCAGTAGGGTCAGATTTAGGCCTACACACTCCTTACCACCCCCAGAGCAGCGGGAAGGTAGAAAGACTGAACGGAACACTTAAGAATAGGATGCTGAAAATTGCCCAAGAGACACGCAAACCATGGCATGAGACACTCCCAATTGCACTGTTTAGCGTAAGGCACACTCCCAGAGACCCTGAAAAGCTGTCACCATGCGAAATTTTGTTTGGGTCTAGTCCCAAGTTAGGTGCATTCTTCCCTCAGCAGCAGAATATGCAAAATGATATCTTGTTTGCTTATGTAATTGAATTGGTCAAAAACTAATGTCCATTCTCGAGTTTTTCTCTTCACTGCCAGATCCAGACTCAGTGTCCGGTACGCACTCCTTGAAAGCAGGAGACTGGGTGTTGGTGAAAAAAGTTGGAAATGAGAACACTCGATCCCAGATTTGATGGTCCTGTCCAAGAGCCCCAGATGACACCAACCTCTGTGAAACTAGAGGGAAAGCCTGCTTGGATCCATGTATCGCATCGCAAGGAAGCTCCCGTGCCAGAAGAGACACCTAAGCCATGAATGATGTCGTGGATGCTCTGACTGACCAGACAGATGACCTACCTGACGAAGAATACACACGTTTTTCTGAACATGCAGTTAAATAAAGAGACTATGATTGCAAACACATGAACCCCTGCTAGGGACAGATCTCCTGACCGCCCATTTACGAAAAGCCTGCATCGATGAGGGGTACATGTGTTAGGCATGTGCCAGCCCATCGACAGCACAAAAGAGTTGCAGCGCTTTGGGACAGGAGCAGGTTTTTAGGGCAAGTGGTATCTAAGGGGGAACTGTCATGGAAATATATATGTATTCCATATATTCAATGTATATGTATATGTATTACAGTCATAGATCTCACTTGCTAAAAATCCTGTGCTCACACATATCTATGCAAGAGCTGATGCTAGCTATACGATCCTGGCCTACATAAATCAGGCTATTGCAAAAGATAGTTCGTAGGGTCTTTTTTACCAAGGACACAAAGAAGAACAGAACGTCCGGATAGATATCTCTTGTTTTCTTTACTAGTCACACAGGAAAGCTGGGACAAAGAACAATAAACAATAAATCTGCAACTTCAGCCCTTTTATCATAATTATCATAATTATCATACTTACACTAGAGCAGCCAATAATCTAGCAGCTTTTAATTGTATGCTAATTGACTAACCAGCCCCTTTTTGTAAACGTATAAAACCTTGAATAAATAATAAACTGTTGGTCTTGACGAACTGTTATACTGACACTTCCGTGTGGACAGTCCTCATTTTGTTCTGAGCGCTCAAAAAAACATTCAATCTAAAATTGGGAACAGCAGCAGCAAACACTGCAGGATAGATTTATCCTAATTTAAATTTCCATAACATAAGTCTTTGTCATGTTTGTCACCCGCAGGGGCTGGTTGAGGTGTAATCGGTGGGGGTAGTGCGTTAGGGTTACAGGATTTGGGTCCGAGGGTTGGCGGCGGTATGGTAGGCATGGATATTAGGGAGGTGCTGTTGACTATGTCTCAAATTTTAAAAATAATGGAAGGGGGTACAGCGACTGGGGCAGGGGTGTCACCCGTCGGGCTATGGGTCGTGGCATCGGGTTCGGGGAATCAGATTGTTGGTGACCCCTGTAGGGCCATGGAGGGGGAACAGGTACCCAGCTCTGGTGCATCCGTGTCTGTCACGCTGTCTAATGATATGACTACAATGTCAGTAAACTATTTATACAGGAACCACACTCTATACAACATATAGTTTAGCAACATAAGAATGTAAGTATAAAATAGATTTACCTGACACAATATCAGCAGAACTTAGGGTTAATCTTGAGGACTAGATGTGCAGAGACGATATCAGTTGAACTCAGGGTTAATCTTGAGGACTTGATGAGCTGTAACAGGAAAGAGGAGGACCGGGGTCTAACTTTACCCTACACTGGGGTCCTAACTAATCCCTCACCTTGGAGGTACTGATAATGGTTCAGAGGTCCAAGTCTCCAGCCTAACCTGTCTCCTATCAGACCCTGAACCCTGTAATCAGTCCTAAGAAGGATCCTGATTACCACCAAAGGGATATGGGCTGATCTCAGCTAAATACACAGATTAGACATAAGACAGACAGGATAGCACTCTCTTGCATACACACTCAAACACCGAAGGAACATAAATGGTCTGGGAAATAAACTCTAAGCAAGTTAAGCTTAAAACAACTAAGGAGCTCTCAACTAGAGTCTATACAGATTCATTCCTATCTGTGGTCTGCATGAAGAGTTTCACTGGCAACTCCCAAAGCAGACAACCAGAAACTTAAAGGAAACCAATCAACAAATAATCAATTGCAGCCGGGAGAAACTGCACCCAGTCCCAGCACCGAGCACAGACAGAATTAACTCCCTAGCTGCCAAACACAAAGAAACAGCAACTCAGCTGTGAGAAGTCAAAATGTGCAACCGCGACGATCTTCGTGGCAATGCACACATGACAGTGTCACTGCAAATGGAGAAGGATAAAGGGGATGCGTTAAAATGGGACGATAGGGCAAAGGGTGAAGTTAACGTTTGCTTTGAGGGCCCCTTGGGGGCGCATTTTAAAAAAGAATTGAAGGCGAAAATTTGTTGTGATGAATAAGTTGAAAATTTTCCCTTTACCCCATTGGAGAAGTTTCATTTGGATAGGGCAAAGAGGGATGACAGGAAAAAGGAGGAGAAGCGAAGCTGGCACTGGCGCCTTATCCAGCAAACTTTCCTGAACTCAATGAAAGCATTCCCTATATTAGAGTTCAGAAGTCCACTGAAAATAGTTCATGATTATTGTTGAGCATTCCAATACCGCAAATATCGGGTATCGGCCGATATTCGCTGTATCGGAATTCCGATTCTGAGATCCGATATTTTTTGTCATATCGGATACCGGAATCAGAGTTTTCCTGTAAAGTCTATGGGGAGTTCCTGTGTCACAGAACAAAGTACGTGACACAGGAACTTCTCGAAAGTGTCACTGTCAGTGTCAGTCGGGTCTGTCAGGAGTCAGGACTCAGCACTTACCTGGCAGAAGATCCCCGGTGGTCACGTCCTGGATGGCCGCCATTAACCTGTCCCTGGCGGTCACGTGCAGCTTCTCGCGATAACTGCAGTGACTGCCGGGTACTGGGTAATCTCGGCCATCTGTACTCTCGCGACAGCTAGAAGTAAAGCAGTCCAGATGACGTCACCGCCGGGAATCTCCTCCGGTAAGCAGTTCTGCTGTGTCTGGATGTCAGGCTCAGCCTGGCATCCAGATATAACAGAGCTGGACTCGTCGTGGGACCCTTGTTATCTTGGACTACGTCGGACAGGGAGTATTTGTGTTGGTTTGTTATTTTTAGTTTTTTACAGGAGATCGATGGCGTCGCAGGATGAGAGTACAATAAAAATAATGAAAACTGTGAACTTAGTCCTGAAAGATCTATAAAGTGGCAGCAGGCAGGTCCGACCACCTGACAGAAACCTCCTTGAGGGTTGTGAGATAATATTGTAATGTGGAATGCTGATTAATAATAGCAATGAGCCATTTCATATAGGCTAATTCAACATTTAGAGCATCAAATAAATAATCAGTTATACAAAAAAAGCCCCATCGATGTCATGGAGGTGGGCGTGTCTATGACGCGGGACGCCGAACTCAGGGCTTCCGGTCCTCGCTGCATGGCTGGAAGCACCATTACTGACCGCCACTGATCTTCTGCCCTGGGGAGGTATAAAAACATGACAAACGATCACTGACATCACGCCCCCCGAGGAAGCTACATAGCGAAACGGTACTTCATATATTGATTTTTTACCCACTTGCTATATATGGTTATATAATCTGGACTGGTTACCCACATGTTACATTTTGGCCATTTATTCCAACTTTGGATAAATCTATGTTGTATTCATTGCCAAATGTGGGATAGTATATACATTTTGTGGCATTATATATAATTCACTATTATTGCCCGCATGCGATATATGGCTATATACTCCAACTTTGGATAAATTTATGCATTGTAAATCGCTGTTTGTGGGATAATCATATACACAATCTGAGATATTATATATAGTGTGGCCACTTATCATTGTGGTTATAAGTATTGAGATATATGGTCTTATATATGGAGTTGATTAGATGCACTATGCACTATGCACTTTAGCATCCATATTACTACACTGACCAATTTTGTTCATATATAAATATTTGTTTTTTTGAGGAGTATTTAATACCTGAAATAACCATTTGCCTTATATTTGTATATATGAGTATCTTGGGTCAATTGTGACTATATGTACTATATGTATTGATGCATAAAATTATTAGAATTATTATAACATGACTTACTTGATTAGAGATCTAGATGCTGCTTTCTCCCTTGTTCTTTTATTATAACGTGTATTCAAACTTTATTGGCTTTTAATAATTGGTTTTTGTATAAATAAAAATTTATCTATTTACTATTACTCCTAGTCCATGAATTTTTTTGGGTTTTTGTTCAATATATGGATGAGTATATCTGTATTTGGCCTTTCTTCTATGGGATAGATCTATAAAGTGGCAGCAGGCAGGTCCGACCACCTGACAGAAACCTCCTTGAGGGGTTGTGAGATAATATTGTAATGTGGAATGCTGATTAATAATAGCAATGAGCCATTTCATATAGGCTAATTCAACATTCAGAGCATCAAATAAATAATCAGTTATACAAAAAAAGTCACCTAATCCATGTATACCAACACAGATTCATAGATGCCTACCTTTGGAAACTGTATGAAATTAATTTGAGGTAGCTGAAACAGGTACAATGGTCAGGCTGTGCACCTTTTTCCACATCTAGGCGCACACAGATTACGCATCCCTAAATGAATTTAGCAGCAGTATAATGGAATTCTGGGGCAGCCCAATTAGCTTTTACCTGACTTACCATTGTGTCCTTGGACTGGTGCGTTAATCCATGGGAGAGGGAGCACATCATAGGGAACAGTGCCCTAGGCAAACAGCACTTACTGTCCGCTCTGAAGTAGTTGTAGGTCCATCTCCCCGAACACTTGCAAAGTGTATGTTCCTGAGGGGAGAGGAAACAAAGCGGCAGCTCTTGCTGCAACATCAGCTCGGTTATTCCCTTCAGCTTCTCTGTTACGCTCTTTAGTGTGAGCCTGCACCTTTATTATAGCAACTTTCTTAGGCAGCTCCAGTGCTCTGAGGAGCTGAGCCTCCACATCTGCACTGTTAATGGGTTTACTAGAAGAACCAATAAACTTTCTGCTCTTCCATATAGGACCGCAATCATGGAAAATGCCAAATGCGTGGCACTATCCGTAACTTCTCTGCCATTATACGCGCCTCAGCGAGTGCTTTCAATTCAGCTCATGTTTATCAACTATTGAATAACCTGTATGACATACTTCATCTTGGTAAGACTGTAACCCATCTACATAAAACTCTGTTATGAATGTTTTAGAAATGAATTCTGAGCAGAAGCTCCCTCTGGTGGTTACAAACAGTACTGAACCATTCAATGAGGATTGGCAATCAGGAATTACAGACTGGCTGGATATAAGGGAGGTTTCCCCCATCATGGTTGCCGGTGATCAATTGTTCCTGTCTTAACGTTGTTTCCTGGTTCACTTGGAAGCTTGCTGAGTCTTGCCTCTTCTCCTGCTCTCAGATAAGATATTTTCTGTTTTTTGTTTTTGTGCTTGCCATTTGCATTTTTCTCTGCATTTTTGTGAGGTTGGCCAGGTTCCCCTTCCCGGGGGGCTTGGGCTCCTCTCGGTTCCTCTGGAGCCACTGTTGTTTGTTCATTTGCCTTTTCCAGTTTTTTCAGTGGCTGCGGCTGAGTTTTGTTACACCAGAGAACTAATTTAGGTGGTAGAGGTCGTGTGATCTCAGGTGTTTTTGCAATTAGTAGCGTTGGCTTTTTTTTAGGGTTTTTTGGATTGCAGTAAGTATCCTTCCTATCCGTTTCTTTCTAGGCAGATTGGGCCCCAACGTTTGCTCATACTTTTTTCTGTCTGTGTCTGTATTTCCTCTTGTCTAACCGCCATTACATGTTTGGGGGCTTCCTATGTTCTTTGGAGATCTGCTCCGGGGCAGATAGCTTTCCTCTTTCTATCTTTAGGTGTAGTTATCCTCTCAGGCTGTGACGAGGCGTCTAGGACCAACGTAGGAACGCTCCACGGCTGCCTTTAGTTGTGGTGGTTAGTCAGGGTACTGCAATCCAGTAGATTCCAACCTCTCTGGTGTATTGCCATTTTTGCCTGCTCTCCTCAGCTACCTAAACATAACAAAAACTCTACATCTACATTAGGGATTGGATCTACATTAGGGATTGGATCTACATTAGGGATTGGATCTACATTAGGGATTGGATCTACATCAGGGATTGGATCTACATTAGGGATTGGATCTACATTAGGGATTGGTGTCTCTTGCTCATTGGCAAGTTGCTGTGTTAGAAACAATACACCTGTAGCATGCTCCCCGATTCATGGCAGTACAAACGGAAAGGGAGGTCATAATTTGGGATTCCTAGTGCTGGGGCTGAGAGAATGGCTTCCTTCAGGTTCTTGAACCCCTCTTTTGCTTCTGTGGTCAGTTGGTATTGCTGACCCTTGTTGCACATTGACAACACATTGAGAGGCTGCATGATTTGTGATGCAGAGGGAATCCATTCTCCACAGTAGCCGATCAGCCCCAGGAATGTTCTCAGTGTATTGATGGAAGTGAGCTCCATTGCTTGGCTTTGGCCTTTTTCCCTTCTGGTGTTGTGTTTCAGCTGAGGTGAAATGCAATGACCTAAGAAAACAACCTTGTCCTTTATTTGCAGTTGATCTTTTGAAACCTTACATACTTCATGGTACAAAATATTAACAAGAAGTTGTTTCCATCAGACATAGCTGTTCTCTCTGCTCAGGGGACATTGTCTAATACGCACCGGTACAATTCCTGGTTTCAATTTGATGGATACTGGTATTATCCTAAACCAACATCTGTCTTATCCTTTACCCATACTGCAGGTGGTATCTGCTTGAACTTTTGCTCAATGTCCTCATCTTGGTCAGTTGCAGTTTTTCTCCTCATCTATCTAAATTAGCGACATCATGGTAGAAAGGATTGCTTCAGACAATGGACCTGTAACAGTAATGTCTTTCTTCCAAACTTAATTAATAACTGCATTCATAGAACTCTGGATATCAGCACCTATCAGGCTTAGAGGACATTTATCTGAGACCAGCAATTGGGCACACAAGGCTGTGATTCGTGCTATTCACACATTCATGGGTTCTGTTTCAAGCAATGGACTGTTCCTCCTGTCCTGAATCGTGGCATATCCTTTTTCTTATAATAGTACGGCTTGCCCCCATATCAATCAGGAATTATAATTTTCCCTATGAGGAAGTTTTAATTATGTGATATTAATTGGACCATCGTGTGTGGGAACCGCTATTTTACTCGTAGTTTACACTTCTCTGGGTCTCTTATCCCATCTTTCCTTTTCTTCTCTCCCCTTGTTCCCTATGATGTACAGGTCCTTCTCAAAAAATTAGCATATAGTGCTAAATTTCATTATTTTCCATAATGTAATGATTACAATTAAACTTTCATATATTTTAGATTCATTACACACCAACTGAAATTTTTCAGGTCTTTTATTGTTTTAATACTGATGATTTTGGCATATAGCTCATGAAAACCCAAAAATCCTGTCTCAAAAAATTAGCATATTTCATCCGTCCAATAAAATAAAAGTGTTTAAAACAAAATAAAAAAAAAACCATCAAATAATAAAGTTCAGTTATGCACTCAATACTTGGTCGGGAATCCTTTTGCAGAAATGACTGCTTCAATGCGGCGTGGCATGGAGGCAATCAGCCTGTGACACTGCTGAGGTGTTATGGAGGCCCAGGATGCTTCGATAGCGGCCTTAAGCTCATCCAGAGTGTTGGGTCTTGCGTCTCTGAACTTTCTCTTCACAATATCCCACAGGTTCTCTATGGGGTTCAGGTCAGGAGAGTTGGCAGGCCAATTGAGCACAGTAATACCATGGTCAGTAAACCATTTACCAGTGGTTTTGGCACTGTGAGCAGGTGCCAGGTCGTGCTGAAAAATGAAATCTTCATCTCCATAAAGCATTTCAGCCGATGGAAGCATGAAGTGCTCCAAAATCTCCTGATAGCTAGCTGCATTGACCCTGCCCTTGATGAAACACAGTGGACCAACACCAGCAGCTGACATGGCACCCCACACCATCACTGACTGTGGGTACTTGACACTGGACTTCAGGCATTTTGGCATTTCCTTCTCCCCAGTCTTCCTCCAGACTCTGGCACCTTGATTTCCGAATGACATGCAAAATTTGCTTTCATCAGAAAAAAGTACTTGGGACCACTTAGCAACAGTCCAGTGCTGCTTCTCTGTAGCCCAGGTCAGGCGCTTCTGCCGCTGTTTATGGTTCAAAAGTGGCTTTACCTGGGGAATGCGGCACCTGTAGCCCATTTCCTGCACACGCCTGTGCACGGTGGCTCTGGATGTTTCTACACCAGACTCAGTCCACTGCTTCCTCAGGTCCCCCAAGGTCTGGAATCGGTCCTTCTCCACAATCTTCCTCAGGGTCTGGTCACCTCTTCTCGTAGTACAGCGTTTTCTGCCACATTGTTTCCTTCCAACAGACTTCCCATTGAGGTGCCTTGATACAGCACTCTGGGAACAGCCTATTTGTTGAGAAATTTCTTTCTGGGTCTTACCCTCTTGCTTGAGGGTGTCAATGATGGCCTTCTGGACATCAGTCAGGTCGGCAGTCTTACCCATGATGGCGGTTTTGAGTAATGAACCAGGCAGGGAGTTTTTAAAAGCCTCAGGAATCTTTTGCATGTGTTTAGAGTTAATTAGTTGATTCAGAAGATTAGGGTAATAGCTCGTTTAGAGAACCTTTTCTTGATATGCTAATTTTTTGAGACAGGATTTTTGGGTTTTCATGAGCTGTATGCCAAAATCATCAGTATTAAAACAATAAAAGACCTGAAAAATTTCAGTTGGTGTTTAATGAATCTAAAATATATGAAAGTTTAATTTTAATCATTACATTATGGAAAATTATGAAATTTAGCACTATATGCTAATTTTTTGAGAAGGACCTGTATACCTGCCGCCTGCACCACAGTTTTCACAGCAGTATTAAATGCATCTGGAGATATATTCACCATTACAGGAGTTGGCTTTTGCTGCTTCTTTACTTTCCTACTGATAATCTGGTCCTCCATCCCCCTAAACATGGGAAGGGATTGTATATGCATTCTGGTACCCGCATCACTTTTGTTTAAGATCTTTTTCAATCCTGTCAGAAACATATTTGTAGAAATCTGACTTCTCTGGGTTTTTTTCCAAGTCATAGTTAGGAGGGGTAAGGGTTGTCTGCAAGTGAAATATTTCCTCATTTCTCCTCTCCGTAGGAATTAAATTTGGCTCTGTTTCTTACCAGAGTGGAGAAACTGCCTGCGGACCCCTGTGGCAACCCAGGGTTAATGAGTACAGAAGAGAAACATCATATACAAATCAGCTAGTTTGCATCTGCAGAGACAGATTTGTAAAAAAACCCGCATTTTTTTGCTACGAATTTACACCTTTAATTAACCCCTACATGTGTGAAATTTTGCACACATGCACTCATGTAATTGTTAGTGAAAACCATATATCAAACTACATGAAATGACATGGTTAACTGTATGTAAACCATGTGTCATTTCATGTCGGGTTCTGTAATTTCACAAAAGCCGGCAATTGAATTAGCGGCTTTTATACTATGTAGAAGTGTATGAACTATAATATAATATATATATATATATATATATATATATTGTGTCACAAATTCAACGACATGTATATATATATATATGAGGTGTAAAATTGTTGAAAAAAATGCGTGGGCTTCCGCTTTATTTTCTCAACCAGACAGACAAAGCCAGCAAGTGGGGGCAGATAATAATAGCCCAGAGAGGGACCATTATTTTTGGCCCCCCCCGGCTACTAACATCTGCCCCCAGACACCCCAGAAAAGTAAATCTATAATTAGATTCGCCCTTTCTGGCACTTTGCCCGTCTATTCCGATTGCTCTGTAGCGGTGGCGAATGGGTTAATAAGGGGTTAAATCCACTTTGCTATTGAAAGGTGAGTTTAAGCCAGGTTAATAATTGAGAGCTGTCAATTAGACAACTATCAATTATTAATCCTATTGCATGAAATAAAAATAAAACACACACACTTTAATTAAAAATCATTTTAATGAAATAAACACACAGTTTTTGACCATATTTTATTTTACTGCCATTCCTTGCAAAGCCCTTGTTCACCTGTAATAAAAATAAAATAATAAAGCAACATTATTCTTACCTATCCGATGTTCAGTCAGGTCCCCCAATGTAATCCTTCTGAAAGGGTTAATGTTTACTGCAGGGACCGCAGCTAATGCTGACAGCCTCGCAGTAAACCCCCGACTGAATCATCTCCTCTCCTGGCTGACAGGAGAGGAAGTGGTTAGCATAATTGATTGCTTCCCACTTTCACTTCAGGTCAGCCAGGGACACTGCACTGCATCAGTGATGTCAGAGGGAATCCCGGCTGACCTGAAGTGAACTGATTAACAAAAATAGGGGATCCCCTCGAAAAAAAAAATGGCGTGGGGTCCCTCCTATTTTTGTTAACCAGCCTGATGAAGCAGACTACTGAGGCCTGGTTTTACAGACTGTTAAGGAGCCAATATAAATGGACCTTGCAAGCCTGATAATACCAGGCCACAGAAGTCTGCTTATCTTGGCTGGTTAACAAAAATAGAGGATCCCCTCAAAAAAAAAATGGCATGGGGTTCCCACTATTTTTGTTAACCAGCCAAGTAAAGAGCAGACTGCTGCGGCCTGGTATTAAAAGACTGTCAAGGCCCATGGATTTTGGCCCTCAACAGCCTAAAAATACCAGGCTGCAGCAGCCCCACAATTGGCGCATCCTAAGATGCGCCAAATGTGGCACTTTACCCGGCTCTTCCCACTTGCCCTGTAGCAGTGGCAAGCGGGGTAATAAGGGGTTAATGTCACCTTTGATTGAACGGTGACAATAAGCCCGGTTAATAATGGAGAGGCGTCAATAAGACACCGATCCATTATTAATCATAAAGTTTGTAAATTTTAAAAAAATACACAGCCAGAAAAAAGTATTTTAATGAAATAAAACACAACACAGTTTTCTTTATTTTTATTTCATGCTCATCCTGCGACGAAATCGATCTCCTGTAAAAAAAACAAAAATAACAAACCAACACAAATACTCCCTGTCCGGCGCAGTCCAAAATCACGAGTGTCCCACGACGAGTCCAGCTCTGCTACATCTGCATACCAGGCTGAGCCTGACATCCAGATGTAGCAGAGCTGCTTACCTGAGGAGATTCCCTGGCGGTGATGTCATCGGACTGGTTTACGGCCAGCTGTCGCGAGAGTACAGCTGGCCGAGATTACCCAGTACCCGGCAGTCACGTGCAGTTATCGCGAGAAGCTGCATGTGACCGCCAGGGAGAGGGTAATGGCGGCCATCAAGGAGTCCAGGACGTGACCACCGGGGATCTTCTGCCAGGTAAGTGCTACTGACTCCTGACAGACCCGACCGACACTGACAGTGACACTTTCGGGAAGTTCCTGTGTGACGACATCTACTACATTTAGCAGCCTGTGTATAGCTGCGCTTCCCTTCCCCCTCCCAGCCTGCAATCAAGCTCAGTGTAATCTGAGCTGCCACGCTGGAGTTTTCCTCCTCACCGCGGGAGTCCGCATTGTCTGCCCATGTGCTTCTTCCTCTCATAGACAATAACGGGAATTCATTCATTCGGACGTAATGTAATGTGAGAGTATGATAAAAATACGAAAGTAGCAGTTCTGCGATCTGCGTCGACGGGGCTTCCTGGCCCATGTTTTTCCCGGCTCCAGCTGCAACAGAACCCAAGAAACAGATTCCTGCTCAGCCGATCCACCCAGGCACTCTGCGTTTAGACTTGAATGCACGCCAACGTCTTGCGGAGTACAATGGTACGCTGTGCATCGCTGTAAGAGACTCCATCTCTAAGTTATGAAAGTTATGAGTTTTCTGAACAAAGATTACCACTTTGAGCAAGAGGAGGACCCCGGTAACTCCACCCTTTTTATTATGTCACGGCCACAGGTCTATTTGGCAGGGCCAGGTATTCTGACTCAGATCTGCCCTGGACACCAGACGTAGAGCAGCTTTGTGATGCATTGTGCTGTGTCACCCATCCCCCGACCGCATGGCTTGCCTACTATGATCTAAGAACTGTAAGTTGATCTTCCTTATGTTAACCCCTTTTATTTTCTGTAACCGTATTGTACATATTTCGATTGTCTCCCCTTTTGTAAAATCTTGTTTTAAAACTTTATAAACACTGTCAAACCTTTTTGGAGTAAAGATATAAAATGTATTAGTTTGTTTCTCCTTCTCTATAAACGAATCAGCATGTGCCTGAAGTAACTACGCTACTAAATTGGGGTGGCCTCTGCCCCACATTCTAGACACAGAGGCTGGTGGCAGTTAGTGAGTAAAGGGCTGACCTATTGGGTGGCGTTGGCAGTGACGGAGCGGGTTTTATAAGTGTATTGCCTGGCTGCGGCCTGGAGTAATTATAATTCCCTCACTGCAGTGTGCCCAATAGCCAGCACACATCCAAGCGGCCCGTCTGGCGACTAATTATCCTAGGTGCAGTTCCCTGATTGACCTGAGGGTAAGGGGGGCGCCAGAGAGCTGCAAGTTCCTAAGTGGAACTGGGTAGTGGGATAAATATAAATCCCTGCAGATTATTCCTGACACATTGGGTCGGACGGCAGCAGCCGTCATGTGTGTGCCGTTCATCACATTGGTGGCAGCGGTGGGATCACAAGCCGTGACCCCCGGGCTACCGTGTGGCGGTGTGTGCACCGCGTTTTCATCACATCCTGTGTCACATACTTCGTTCTGTGACACAGGAACTCCCCATATACTTTACAGGAAAACTCCGATTCCGGTATCCGATATGCAAAAAATATCGGATCTCAGAATCGGAATTCCGATACAGCAAATATCGACCGATACCCGATATTTGCAGTATCGGAATGCTCAACACTATTTATAACCCTGCCCAAGACTCACCAGGTCCTTTATCTTATATCTCGGATCCATAGTCTGTCCTGACCTGGTGTGCCTAGCACCCATAACAGCTGTCAAAGGTAGCGACCCCTATCTTCAGCCCTGTTACGTATTAGCCGGATCCCACTGGTCTACTGATAGCCAGCAATCCTGCTACCTAAAGCAATAACCTTTACCGCACCTCTCTATTCTGTCCTGATGCTGATACACAGTCTCCTGAACAAATAGATATATATATATCACTATAAACAGCGCAGTTCCAAACACAAGCACTGTATACTCCTTATACATCCGGATCTGAGTGCTCACTAGACTCTGAATATACAAGGTCTATTCCTGAATCCACTCAGGGCTCAGTAAGACAATATTCATACATTATATTATCTTGCCACCTTGACATATACCACCTAGAGTCTAATATATCTACCCAGCTTTTAAACAATCCACATGACAAGAATATACTCTGCGCCTATACTGGTGAACTGAACACAGACACTTCTCACACAGCACGTGGTACACACATGGTAAGCATTTGTCTGACATTTCAATCACATCCATACACGCAGGACTTCTGTACTCTTTCTGCATCTTATCAAAAATGCTCTAGTGCCAATGGACAAAAACATAAATCACATCTATTTGTGGAAACTCTTAAGGCCCCATCTCATATAGTGAGATCGCTAGCGAGATCACTGCTAAACAGCCATTTTGACTTTTTTCCAGAGCACCTTGGGGATGTGAGCGAGGAACAAGGGGAGCGTTTTCATCAGGACATTAAAACAATGGAAGAACGGTATCAAGGCCGGTGGGACTCACACATGATGGATGACTATTGCAGGAGCTTGATGAGAGACAACCCTGAACTGCCATTTGCCATTCATCTGTGTGCCATATATATGTGTTTTTATATTTGGTATTTGAATTCTGTAAGTATATTTGATTTGCTGTACATAGACTTTGTAATCTTTGTTACCGTATATACTCGTGTATAAGCCGAGATTTTCAGCACCTTTTTTCGTGCTGAAAATGCCCCCTCGGCTTATACACGAGTCATAGGGCAGAAACCAGCAGGGGAGGGGATGCCGTGGCAGGAGCCGGTGGCTGGGACATCATACTCACCCCTCCCCGTGCCATCGCTGAGCGTCCCTGCAATCCTGCGTTCTCCCCGGCTTCCTGCAGCTCTCCAGCACTGAGCGGTGACGTAATACCCGCTCATTAAGGTCATGTAATATGGACGCGACGCCACTCCCATGGGCGTGGCCTCCATATTCATGGCCTTAATGAGCGGTATTACGTCACCGCTCAGCACTGGAGAGCTGTAGGAAGCCGGGGAGAACGCAGGATTACAGGACGCTCAGCGATGGCACGGGGAGGGGTGAGTATGATGGAGGAGAGGACAAGGAGCACGGAGCTGGACGGGGGATAGAACGGTGGACGGGGGAAGCATGGAGGAGGACGGGGGGGAGAACGGAGGACGGGGGAAGCATGGAGGAGGACGGGGGAAGCATGGAGCAGGACGGGGGGAGGACAGGGGAAGCATGGAGAAGGACGGGGGGAGAACGGAGGACGGGGGAAGCATGGAGGAGGACAATGAGCACGGAGCAGGACGGGGGGAGGATGGAGGGCACAGAGGAGCACGGAGCAGGATGGGGGAGAGGATGGAGGGCACAGAGGAGCACGGAGCAGGACTGGGGGGGCACAGGAGGACGGAGAAGGAATGGGGGAGCACAGCGGAGGACGGAACAGGAGGGGGGGAGTACAGAGGAGAATGGGGGAGCACAGAGCTGGATGGGGGAGCAAGGAGCAGGACGGGGGCAGCACAGTGCAGGAGGGCAGTTTATACACCCGGCTTATACACGAGTCAATAAGTTTTCCCAGTTTTTTGTGGCAAAATTAGGGGGGTCGGCTTATACACGGGTCGGCTTATACACGGGTCGGCTTATACACGAGTATATACGTTATTTATTCATCTAAAATATACAAAATGTAGTACTGAAAATCATGTGTTTTTTATCATCACCCATTCGATAGTAGTAATTTTCATCAAAAATGGAAAATATCTCTAAATCCTGATGTGATAGCCAAACACAGAGTTCATATTCGTAATCAGCAGCCAAAATTGAGTTAAAATATGTTTAAAAACCTTTTGCCTGAAAAATTGCATTGAACAGTGATTTTTTTTCAGCCTAGGCCTAGCAGTCACCAGCCAAACCACATAACAGCTGCAGCAGGCCGGGTTTGGCCATCGTGTCCAATGGACCCCACTTTTCAGCCTCCTCTTCCTTTTTGGAAATGATCCAGCTGCCATGTTTGATCCTTCAACCCAGTATGGCCCATCGGCCGGTAACCCTTAGACTTTGTAAACGCAACGTGGCAACAGGTTTCTCACACAATTCTTTAGGTACGAGGGGGGCCTTTAAAGTTTGCGGCCCACCCATGAAATCTTTTTTGCATGGTCTTGTTTTGCAATGCAATATGTTATTTAGTTAGTTGAATGGTCTCATGAGCAATCTGGATTTATTTCTTTTTTTTTTTCCTTTACTGCATTTTTAAGTTGGGTCGCAAGGCTGAAATATGGAAATGGAGAAATTGGCAAAGCGAGCAGTCATTCAATACCTTCTGAAGAAAGGACTGACACGATTGGAAATTCACAAGGACATGCTGGAGACATTAGGGGACAATGCTCCTTCTTATACAATGGTGAAAAAGTGGGCTGCAGATTTTAAGTAGGGACAGACATTAATTGAAGATGCTGCGCGCAGTGGTCGTCCCTCAACCGCATGCACAGATGAAAATGTCCAAAAAGTGCAAGACATTGTAATGGCAGATCGACGTGTCACACAGCGGCACATTGCACAATGTGTGGGCATATCAGTGGAGAGGGTTGGCCATATCCTAACACAGCTCCTGAACATGCATAAAGTTTCGGCCCGATGGGTGCCCAGACTTTTGACATTACAGAACAAACGTCTAAGAGAACTTCGCTCTGCGGAAAATGTGCAACTGTTTGAAGCTGATATTCAACTTTTTCTGCAGAGATTTGTTGCAATGGATGAAACTTGGGTACACCACTTTCGTCTGGAGTCAAAAGAAGCCTCAAAACAGTGGAAACATCCCACCTCCCCACGCCTCAAAAAGGCAAAGGTGGTTCCCTCCGCTGGCAAGGTGATGGCATCAGTGTTCTTGGATTCCAAAGGTGTGATTCTTCTGGAGTTCCTCCAGAAAGGTCAACCCATCAATGGGGAATATTATGCAGCTCAGATTCATCTTCTGAGGTCATTAATTTATCGAAAAACGTCGAGGGATACTCCGGAAAGGGGTGTTGTTTCACCAGGACAATTCGCCAGTTCACACATCGGCTGTTGCAATGGCTGCAATTCACTCCAGTGGTTTAAATAATGATTCAGCACCCACCCTATTCCCCTGATTAGGCTCCCTCGGACTATCACCTATTCCTACAGAAGAAAAAGCACCTCGGAGGAAGTCGTTTTCCTTCTGATGAAGCCGTCATGGACGCCGTAAAGGACTTTTTGGAGGAGCAAGACGGAACGTTCTACCACAGTGGACTAATGAAACTCCAAGAGCGATGGAATACCTGTGTGACCCTCAAGGGAGACTGTCGAGAACTGACTGAAAAATGTTGACCCACGGTCACTACTTCTGGGTCGGGCCTCGAAATTTTCAGGCGCCCCTCGTATATACAAAAGTGTGGTCAGGGTTTCAAGAACATTTATGGGTACAGTTTAAAAAATCGACATTTTACTGTTAACACACAGACCTATAGTAAAGCAGTCTGTGTAAATATATTTTTCATCTTTTTCGGTTACTTAATGTTTGTATTGTTCATGTTCACAAAGCATATAAACATATTGCAATACTCTTGCATTGGCAGGAGAGGAGACATTTAAAAAGGGTGCCACGAATATCAGACGTTTGTGACTATGAAAAGTGTGAAAGAAGATCACCATAAACCGCCAATGCATCCAATTGTGAGTCGACGTCCATTGAAAATGGTAGGCAATGCCATTGAGCATCGTAAGGTAGAGCCCAGCAGGACATGCCATAGGTAACTTAATCAGCAGGTGTCCAGTTTACAGGCCCAGTAGTCAAAGGGGAATGACGGGTGAGGGAGAACATCGATAGGGGAGGAGAGGGAATTTGTAACCATAGTTGTCAACTGCTGTCTCCTGTCTGTTGCTATAGATTGCTGATTACCAGGCGTGTGTAGCGGTCCGTGAGAAATCAGTCCACAACATGGTCATAAAACCCCTGTCTCCAACGCCACTTTGGCTGTGTCGACCACGAACACCTCTTCCATTTGGCCCATGACGGCTCATGGTAGAACCTGCACCGCTGCTGTGTGCTGGGAATGCCTCTAACAAACGGTTTACCAGAGCTGCTTGTTTGTTCGCCAATATTAGCTCGAGGTTCTCCTGTGGCATGATGTTCTGTAATTTGCCTTTATAGCGTGGATCGAGGATGCTGGCCAACCAGTAGTCGTCATCCTTCATCATTTTTACAATGCGGGGGTCCCTTTTTAGGATCCGCAAGACATAATCACACATGTGGGCCAATGTTCCAGGTGTCAATGATGCACTGCCAGTGGTGGGTGGAGGAGGACTTTCTGCCAAATCAACATCCCTCCAGTCACGCACAAACCCTGGACCTGAACTTGGCAAGCCAACATTTTGTCTTGGACCCTCAGAAGCATCCTCCTCCCCAAAATAATCATCCCCCCCTCCTCTTCCTTTTCTGCCTCCACCTCATCCAGGACAGTTCCCTGAGCAGACAATATGTAACGAATGGAAGCGGAGGCAGAGGTGGTGAAGTTCACATTCGTTTTTATTTTTTAATGTGGAACCTCGAGACCGCGGTCCGGGGGGCTCCGAAGGGGGCGTAACTAGTGAGCCCCGGGTACCCGTAGTAAGGTCCCTCGAACAGGACCAGAATGGAATACCCGGAGGACACAGGTGCTACCTCCAGTTAGACCCCGGACACGTGGCAGCTGTCCCAGAGGGACCAAAAGGGTAACAGGTATTTACAGAGTCCGTGGAGGGTTCTTGATGGAGAAGGGTAAGGTACTGGTCCAGAACGGATGGTAGTAGGCTGGCTCCAGTGACCTTGTCACGGTCCACGGGTACGGATGGCTGATGGCGGAACGGGATGACACTTGCGCCAATAATAGCCGAGATTGTCCAGATTAGCCAGATACAGGTTAGCAATGATCTGAGGAGACAAACAGTATCAGCGAAGCACAGAGACTGCAGACGCAGCGCAGACAGATCAGGAACAGAACCGGATGTAGCAATGATAGAACACGTTGCTCCGGCACTCCCCTAATGGTGGAGTGACCAGATATAGTACTGAGTGCGCAGCCATTGGTTAATTAGCTATTTCAAAAAATGCACGCTGCCCCTTTAAGAGAGACGGTGGGCGCGGCCTCGCATCCTAAGCAGACTATCTGGAGGCCTGCCAGCAGCGTGCCAGGAAGTGGAGGAGGACACAGGACGCCGACGAGCAGATGGGACAGGAGACCCCAGCCCGCGCGCAGACTGCTGCAGAGGGACAGCTAGAGGAACAGGTGAGTGAGCAGAACAGAGTGCAGAACCAGCGCTGGGACCGAGTGTAACAGTATCCCCCTCTTTACTCCCCCTCTTTTTCAAGCCTGCGTGAAATCTTTTAAGAAGAAGAGGAGCCTGGATGTTCTCTTTAGGCTCCCAAGATCTCTCCTCAGGACCAAAACCTTTCCAGTCCACCAGGTAATAGATCCTACCTCTTACTCTCTTAGAGGCCAAGATATGTTTTACCTCAAAAACATCATCCTCAGAGACCGGATCAGGAGTGGTACCCGGGTCCTTAAAGAAGGAGCTCAACACTACTGGTTTGAGGAGGGAAACATGAAAGGAGTTAGGTACTCGTAGAGAATTAGGCAATTTCAGTTTATAAGAGACCGGGTTGATTTGTCTCAAGACTTCAAAGGGACCAATGAAACGGGGACCCAATTTGTACGATGGTAACTTCAGACGGATGTACTTGGAGGAGAGCCATACCTTGTCTCCTGGACGAAAGATGGGAGCCTCCAAACGTCTTTTGTCCGCATGCGTTTTCATACGTTGAGAAGCTTTCTCCAAAGCCGACCTGGTCTCTCTCCAAATGTCCGAGAAATTCTTAGACAAGGTATCGACTGCCGGAACATCAGACAATCCCGAGACAGGAAGAGGAATTCTGGGTTGCAGTCCAAACACAATCTGAAAGGGAGACTTTCCAGAAGATTCACTTACTTGGTTGTTGTAGGAGAATTCCGCCCAGGGCAGTAATTCTACCCAGTCATTATGATGAGCGTTGACGAAGTGACGCAGGTATCCAGCCAGGATTTGATTGATCCTCTCCACTTGCCCATTAGACTGGGGATGATATGCAGAAGAAAAATCTAGTTCAATTTTTACCATGGAGTCCTCTCCAGAACTTAGAGGTGAACTGGACGCCCCTGTCGGACACGATGTGGAGAGGAAATCCATGTAGACGGAAGATGTGCTGAATGAAGTGAGTGGCCAATTCTGGAGCAGACGGGAGGCCAGATAGCAGAACGAAGTGGGCCATTTTAGAGAAGCGGTCCACCACAACCCATACCACTGAGCAGCCAGAAGAAATGGGAAGATCCGTGATGAAATCCATCGCGATGTGCTGCCAGGGAGCGGACGGAATCGGAAGAGGCAGAAGCCTGCCGGCTGGTAGATGTTTAACAGTTTTGTTACGGGCACATGAAGGACAGGCTGCGACGAACTCCTGGATATCCTTGCCCATGGTAGGCCACCAGTAATAACGGGAGATGAGTTGCTGCGTCTTTCTCTGACCAGCATGGCCAGCCAACTTAGAAGAATGACCCCAGCGCAGAACACGACTACGATCAGAGGCGGACACGAAAGTCTTCCCAGGAGGAAGCCGGGCCAGATCAGTGGAGGCAACAGAGACTAACTTAGAAGGTTCAATAATGTGCTGAGGTTCCTCCTCCAGTTCAGGAGGCAAGAAGGCTCTAGAGAGTGCGTCTGCCTTGATGTTCTTGTCAGCTGGACAGAAAATGAAGTACAAAATTGAAACGGGCAAAAAATAATGCCCAACGGGCCTGACGGGGATTCAGTCTTAAAGCAGATTGGAGATAGGCAAGGTTTTTATGGTCGGTGAATATGATTACCTGGTGATGAGCTCCTTCAAGAAGATGTCTCCATTCTTGCAGAGCCAATTTGATGGCCAACAGTTCGCGATCACCGACAGAGTAGTTCCTTTCTGCAGGAGAAAAAACCTTGGAAAAAAAAACACACGAGATCATCCGCCCGGTAGACGACTTCTGGGTCAGAACTGCTCCTGCACTATGGAAGAAGCGTCAACTTCAAGAAAAAATTGCTCACTTGAATTAGGACGATGAAGAACGGGTGCGGAAGCGAAGGCTTTTTTTAGAGAAACAAAGGCCTCTTCTGCCTCGGAGGACCATTCCTTAGAGTTTACACCTTTCCGGGTTAAGGCTGTGATTGGAGCCACTCGGGTGGAAAAGTGTGGAATAAATTGCCGATAGTAATTGGCGAACCCGAGGAACCTTTGTATGGCTTTTAGCCCAGACGGACGAGGCCAGTTGAGAACTGCAGACAACTTCTCCGGATCCATCTTTAATCCTGTGGAAGATACAATGTACCCAAGGAAAGGCAAAGAAGACTGCTCAAAGAGGCATTTCTCATATTTGGCATATAGCCTGTTCTCTCTCAGTCTTTGTAAGACCAGGCGTACTTGCCTCCGGTGTGACGTCAAGTCAGCAGAAAAAAATCAAAATATCGTCCAGATAAACCACGACACAAGTATAGAGCAAGTCCCTGAAAATGTCATTAACAAATTCCTGAAAACCCGCAGGTGCATTGCTTAGACCGAATGGCATTACCAGGTATTCATAGTGGCCGTCACGGGTGTTGAAGGCTGTTTTCCATTCGTCCCCCTCTCTGACTCGGATCAGGTTGTAGGCCCCTCTGAGGTCCAATTTGGTGAAGATCTTGGCCCCTCGGAGACGATCAAACAGCTCTGAAATAAGAGGTAATGGATACCTGTTTTTTACCGTGATTTGATTTAGACCCCGATAGTCAATGCAGGGCCGCAAGGATCCATCCTTTTTCTTCACAAAGAAGAATCCAGCTCCTGCCGGTGACGATGACTTTCGGATAAATCCTCTAGCCAGATTCTCTTGGATGTAGTCCAACATGGCCTGAGTCTCTGCCTGTGAAAGGGGATAAACTCTCCCGCGAGGAGGAGATGCTCCAGGAAGAAGCTCTATCTGACAGTCATACGACCTGTGTGGAGGTAGTCTCTCAGCCTCCTTTTTCCCAAAGACGTCAGAGAAGGACCAATAGACGGAAGGCAACCCTGGCAGGGTATCAGGCTGGACTGGAGGCGAAACAGGTTGAATCCGGGTTAAGCAACGATTCATGCAGGTATCTCCCCAATGCAGAACTTCTCCAGTTTTCCAATTAAGGACTGGTTCATGCATCTGGAGCCAAGGTAAACCTAAAAGCATGGGATGGGATAAACCGGGATATACATAAAATCGCATTCGTTCAGTATGCATTAGACCTATCCGGAGTTCCACCAACTCGGTTTGAAACTGGACGGGCTCGGTCAGCGGTTTGCCATCCACGGCGGACACCTGTAACGGATCAGGAAGACGCTGGACTGGTAAGCGGTAATGATCCACAACCGCCTGCTGGATGAAGTTCCCTGCAGCTCCAGAATCCAGTAGACAATGTTCAGAGAATTTTATTGCTCCATAGGACACGGAGACTGAGATGTGTAAAGAGGGAGAGGACTGTTCTCTACCTAGGTTGGCCCCTCCTACCGGACCTAGGCACTGGAGTTTCCCGACTTTTTAGGACAGAAATGGATCAAATGTTCAGAACTACCGCAGTAGTAACAACTTCCCTCCCTGCGACGTGCCTCCCGGCGGCGGGTGGCCAAACTTACATGGTCCACCTCCATGGCCTCGGAGGCGGAGGGCGAAGTACCTGTTTTGTACAAACTAGAGTCCAGGTGATAGGACCTTTTGTCCTGCTTGATCTCCATGGAGCGCTCCTGAAAACGCAGGTCAATTCGGGTTGCCAAGGATATTAGCTCTTCCAAGAGGGTAGGTCTGTCCCGTCCCGCCAGCTCATCCTTGATTCTTCCGGATAGGCCTTCCCAGAAGTTAGCAACCAGGGCCTCATTGTTCCACGATAATTCAGACGAGAGGGTGCGGAATTTAACAGCATACTGAGCTACCGTGAGAGTACCTTGGCGCAGGCGGAGCAGAGCTGAGGCAGTCGAAGTGGTGCGACCCGGTTCATCGAAAGTCCTGCGAAAAGCCTCTAGGAAAGATTGAAGATCGTTAACCAGCGGATCCCCTCTCTCCCATAGCGGGTTTAGCCAGGCGAGGGCCTCTCCTCCCAGGTGTGACATGATGAAGCCCACCTTGGCTCGGTCAGAAGCAAACATATGCCCCAAGATTTCGAAGTGTAGAGTGCACTGATTGAGAAAACCCCGACACAGAGTAGGGTCACCCTGGAAACGGGTAGGAGCCGCCAGGCGCAGACCTTGACTTGCCATGGGAACTGGTACCTGATTATTGATAGAAGAGTCAGGTGCAGACGAGGACCCTAAGGAATCCATGCGGGTAGATAAGCTGCGTAGATAAGTCGTGATCTTGTCCTGTTGAACTCCCAAACGGGTCACCTCCTGGCACAGATCCGTGGTCTGAGATCTCTGGGATCCAGCGGGTTCCATGGCCGGAGCAATCTGTAACGAATGGAAGAGGAGGCAGAGGTGGTGAAGTTCACATTCGTTTTTATTTTTTAATGTGGAACCTCGAGACCGCGGTCCGGGGGGCTCCGAAGGGGGCGTAACTAGTGAGCCCCGGGTACCCGTAGTAAGGCCCCTCGAACAGGACCAGAATGGAATACCCGGAGGACACAGGTGCTACCTCCAGTTAGACCCCGGACACGTGGCAGCTGTCCCAGAGGGACCAAAAGGGTAACAGGTATTTACAGAGTCCGTGGAGGGTTCTTGACGGAGAAGGGTAAGGTCCTGGTCCAGAACGGATGGTAGTAGGCTGGCTCCAGTGACCTTGTCACGGTCCACGGGTACGGATGGCTGATGGCGGAACGGGATGACACTTGCGCCAGTAATAGCCGAGATTGTCCAGATTAGCCAGATACAGGTTAGCAATGATCTGAGGAGACAAACAGTATCAGCGAAGCACAGAGACTGCAGACGCAGCGCAGACAGATCAGGAACAGAACCGGATGTAGCAATGATAGAACATGTTGCTCCGGCACTCCCCTAATGGTGGAGTGACCAGATATAGTACTGAGTGCGCAGCCATTGGTTAATTAGCTATTTCAAAAAATGCACGCTGCCCCTTTAAGAGAGACGGTGGGCGCGGCCTCGCGTCCTAAGCAGACTATCTGGAGGCCTGCCAGCAGCGTGCCAGGAAGTGGAGGAGGACACAGGACGCCGACGAGCAGATGGGACAGGAGACCCCAGCCCGCGCGCAGACTGCTGCAGAGGGACAGCTAGAGGAACAGGTGAGTGAGCAGAACGGAGTGCAGAGCCAGCGCTGGGACCGAGTGTAACACAATGGCTGAATGTCATCAAGGCTTCCCTCTTCCTCCTCTTCCTCCTCCGCTGCAGACGCCTGATCCTTAATGTGCGTCAAAGTTTGCATGAGCAGACGCATAAGTGGGATGCTCATGCTTGTGATGGCGTCATCTGCGCTTACCAGCCGTGTGCATTCCTCAAAACACTGAAGGACTTTACAGAGGTCTCTCAGCTTTGACCACTGCACACCCGACAACTCCATGTCTGCCCTCAAACTGCCTGCCCGTGTATCCTCCCACAAATGCATTACAGCCTGCCTCTGTCCGCACAGCCCCTCAACCATGTTCATGGTGGAGTTCCACCTTGTGGCAACATCTATGATTAGGCGGTGTTGGGGAGCTTGAGCGCTTGCAATAGCTTCTGCATGTGACTGGAGTCTACGGGGGAGCGACGGATGTGCGAGCAGTCTTCGCACTTTATGGAGCAGAGCTGTTAACTCCGGATAATTTGTTAAAAAGCACTGCACCACCAGGTTCAAGGTGTGAGCCAGGCACGGTATGTGTCGGAGTTTTGACATGGATATGGGCGCCACAAAATTACGGCCGTTATCACTGACTACCTTGCCTGGCTCAAGATGTATACTGCCCAGCCATGTCTCTGTTTCTCGATGCAAGTATTGGGACAGTACATCAGTGGTGTGTCTCTTGTCGCCCAAACACATAATTTGTAAAACATCCTGCTGAAGCTTACCACTAGCTGTTCGATAGTGGGACACCTCGTGTGCAACACTGGCAGCTGTGGATGGAGTGCTCGTGCGTCTGTGCTCTGCTGACGAGCTTCCGCTTCTGGAGGAGGAGGAGGAGGAGGGGGGCCAACGCCTACAGCCAACTGTTGCCTATAACGTGGGCTAGGCAGCACTGTCCCACCAACGCGGTCCTCTGTGGACCCTGCATCCATCACATTAACCCAGTGCGCAGTTATGAACACGTAACGGCCCTGGCCATGCCTACTGACCCATGCATCTGTTGTGAGGTGCACCTTTCCACTGACTGATTGCTGCAGTGCATGGACAATGCGGTCTTTCACATGCTGGTGGAGGGCAGGGATGACTTTTCTCGAAAAAAAGTGGTGACTGGGTATGTCATAGCGTGGGACAGCGTAGGTCATGAGTTCTCTGAACGATGCACTTTCAACCAAACGGAAGGGCATCATCTCTAATGAGATCAATTTTGCAATGCAGGCGTTCAAACCCTGTGTGCGAGGATGAGAGGCTGAGTACTTTCTTTTCCTACTCAAAGCATCTGCTAGGGTGAGCTGGACTTGAGAGCTGCATCTGCTGGAGCTATCGGTGGACACGAGGGACTGAGAGTGGGTGGTTGATGGTGATGGTGGTGGTGGTACTGATGGCCTAGATGAAGTTTTTCGTGGCATAAACATAGTGATTCCCTGACTGCTTTGGCCTTGCCACAACACCTCTACATTTGTTTCTGGTGGTGTGCCAACCGGTTGCCTTACAGTGGGGGAAGCAATGGAGCAATGCTGGCTAACTTGAGTAGGAGCCGTTGAACATGTGCTATCTGAGTTTTTGTACTCCATCCACGTTTGCATGTGCATGTTCGCTAAATGTCTAAGCATGCAACTGTTGTTCAAATTTTTGAGATTTTTCCCTCGGCTAAAGGTTCTTAGGCACTTTTTACAGACAACCTTAGCCTCATCGGTAGGATTTTGTTCAAAAAGTGCCACACTGCACTCTTCCTATTATGGTATACATTTTCAGGCCTTGCACGCTCTGGTAATTTGACCAACCGTCCCTGCAACTTTATTTTTTTTTAAGACCTTTTGGGACTCGTACAGGCCTGCCAGATAAACCCCGATGCGATCTAGATACCTGATGCAGATCCTTCTCCTCTTCTGAGCTATTGCCAGTGGCACCCTCTTCCATCACTACATGCCAATCCGGGTCAACAACTGGGTCATCCATCACCTCCTCTTCAATTTCATCTGCACCGTCCTCTCTGTCACCGTCTAAGGTGATAGAGTATGCTGGAAGGGGCACATGAGTTTCAGCAGGGTCACATTGTGGCGCAGTAGACTTCAAGGGCAATGTAGTTCTGTGCATCAATGGGGCAGCACAATCATCTAGCAGTGGCTGTGCATTAGTGCACTCAATGTCAGATTCATCTTGGACTGGGGAATGAGGCATTTGACTAAATAACCCAGGCATGGTATGTGAAAAGAGCTCCATGGAGTAATCTGACGTGTGGGCTGACGCATCCTTCACTTGTAGTGGGAGTATTGGAGCCAAGGAAAGTGGTTGGTCTGGACCAGAAGGCTGCACTGACGAGTCAGTGGTTGCAGATTTTGAAATATCAGAAGAGGAGGCAATAGAGCTTGACGCAGCTCCGGCAATGTAAGCCAAAACATTTTCCTGAAGCTTAGGCTTTAAAAGCGGTTTACCTACTCCCAGAAAAGGGAGCCTTCTAGGCCTTCTGGAGCCAGACGATGACGCAGGCTCAACACCTCCTGCGTTAGGTGCTATTGTGCTTTCGGCACTAGCAGCAGATGCAACACCACCACCACCAACAGTAACAGGTGGCCCACCACCACCACGTGCTCGACCTCTTCCACCATACTTCCTCATGTTTGTGCAAATGTTGCCAAAATCACAGAAGATATATGTTACTGTATGAGAAGCGTACAGCTGTATACGGTGAAGGTTAAAAATTGTAATCTCCGTATATATTTGCGGAGTAACACACAGACTGTCACAGGCTCACTATGGATTACAGTAGAATTCAGAAATCAGATGTGATGCTCCACACAAGCAATTTGTACAATGTCAGTGGCAGTCAGCTGTGCTACTCCACCAAATGAATTGTCCCCTTATCACAGTCAGGCAGCCTAGTAATCAGATGTGATGCTCCACTCAAGCAATTTGTACACTGTCACTGCCAGGCAGCTGGACTACTCCACCAAATTAATTGCCCCTTTATCACAGTCAGACAGCCTAGTAATCAGATGTGATGCTCCAATCAAGCAATTTGTACACTGTCAGTGCCAGGCAGCTGTGCTACTCCACCAAATTAATTGCCTCCTATCACAGTCAGACAGGCAGCTTAATCAGATCAGATGGTGCACACAAGCTATTTGTACACTGTCAGTGGCAGGCAGCTGTGCTACTACACCAAATTAATTGCCTCCTATCACAGTCAGACAGGCAGCCAACTAATCAGATCAGATGGTCCACACAAGCAATTTGTACACTGTCAGTGGCAGGCAGCTGTGCTACTACACCAAATTAATTGCCTCCTATCACAGTCAGACAGGCAGCCTAATCAGATCAGGTGGTCCACACAAGCAATTTGTACACTGTCAGTGGCAGGCAGCTGTGCTACTACACCAAATTAATTGCCTCCTATCACAGTCAGACAGGCAGCCAACTAATCAGATCAGATGGTCCACACAAGCTATTTGTACACTGTCAGTGGCAGCCAGCTGTGCTACTACACCAAATTAATTGCCTCCTATCACAGTCAGACAGGCAGCCTAATCAGATCAGATGGTACACACAAGCTATTTGTACACTGTCAGTGGCAGGCTGTTATGATTTGGTAGCTGAGGAGTACAGGTAAAAAAGGCAATACACCAGAGCAGTTGGAATCTATGAGATTGCAGTACCCTGACTAACCACCACAACTAGAGGCAGCCGTGGAGCGTTCCTACGTTGGTCCTAGACGCCTCGTCACAGCCTGAGAAACTAACTATACCTAAAGATAGAAAGAGGAAAGCTATCTGCCCCAGAGCAGATCCCCAAAGAACATAGAAAGCCCCCAAACATGTAATGGCGGTTAGACAAGAAGAAATACTGAAACAGACAGAAAATAGTATGAGCAAACGTTGGGGCCCAAACTATCTAAATAGAAAAGGATAGGAAGGGCACTTACTGCAATCCCAAAAAACCCTGAAAAGCACCAACTTTACTAATTTCAAAAACACCTGAGATCACACGACCTCTACCACCTAAATTAGTTCTCTGGTGTAACAAAATCAAAACAGCAGCCACTGAAAAAACTGGAAAACCAAACCAAAAAGCCTACATATGGTATAGGGGAGTGATGGCGAACCTTGGCACTCCAGCAGTTGGAGAACTACAACTCACAGCATGCCTCAAATGCTGCAAGGTTGGAAGTGCATACTGGGAGTTGTACTTTTACAACAGCTGGAGTGCGAAGGTTAGCCTTCAGTGGTATCAGGTTGGAAATGAATGCATACAAGTACATTTAATAATCCATTGTTGCTTAAGGAACGGGATCTACACCTGTAATATAGTGCTAACAATGGATGTAGGACTACTCATCATCATCATTACTTATATTTGTGACATTAAAAAATACACAGATTTAGCCCAATCTTATTTCACACCCTATGTCTGAAAGGTCCAGCATGTAATCCTGATAATAAGGCGCAAAAATCATGCATAACCTCTAAAAAGTGCATTGTGCATACTGACAATAGCAAGTTATACCTGCAAGTGCAGGTGAAACAACGACAACTGATAGAAAAGGTTAATGATATCTAGGTATCAGAGTGAATAGCGACACCTGTACAATGGCGATATAATACTGTACCTCAATAAAGGCTGCGGCACACCTCACACGCGTTTTGCTTGTAGCTTCTTCTCTAAGAGGGGACATGCGTGTATGTTTGATCATAGGTGCATGTTTACTGAGTAAAGCAGTCATGACAATGGCTTTGTGTTGTCGGTACGATAGCGAGGATGAACGATGCGCAACGTGACTGAAAGTCAGAGTCATATGACGCACAGACGCTCCACTACCCAATGCGTCACAGCAGGAAGCCAGTCTGTGCGTCAAAACAAACGCGCAAGCATACATGCACTTCCCCTCTTTATCAAGCTATAAGAAAAACGAGCGTGAGTTGTGACGCAGACTTTATTGAGGTACAGTATTATATCGCCATTCAGCATCAGTGGCTATGCAGTCTGATCGATATATACCTTATCTATCCGTTGTCATGGTTCCAAGTCAGGCATCCATAGCAATTTTCAGAATGCACTATGCACTTTTTTTAGGTTATGCTTGATCAGAAAATTGATTATTGCGCCATATTATCAGGATTACATGATGGACATTTTATATATGTGCTGAGCCGGTTAAGTAACATTTTTCCGCAATTACTGGATTTTTTTTATGTCACATATAACTTGTAATGCTGATGATGTTTAGAAGTCCTACATTAATTGTCTACACTATATTACAGGTGTCCATACCGTTAATTAGTCAGCATTAATGGATTCTGAAATGTACTTGTATGCATTAATTTCAACCCCTATAGTCTTAATTATTTTTTTTTTGTTTGCATTGCTTTTCGCCATGTGCATATATGCGTTTATATTTGTAAATTCTTTATTTCTATATTTTTTAATTCAATTCATCATTTTATGGTAGTAAAGCTTATCTTTATCTTGTTTGGAGTATATACATTTTGAAGTGCCACGTAACAAGGCAACAACTCTATATGTGATTTCTACACCCTCCTTGACCCTGGGCTTCAACACCGACAGTTGCTGCTCGGAAGTGCCATCTGCACAGTCAACACTTGCTCCTGTGTTATTGGGGTTCAGTAATGTCAGCTGTTCCCCTGCTGTGTAGCTGGCAATGTTTCCTGCTCTGTCCACACTCCCCCAAGTTCATATTTTCAACTTGGTCCAATTTGTCCTCGGCCTCCACCCTGTTCTCCTCTCATCCCTGGGCTCCAACACCGCCAGTTGCTGCTTGGAAGTGCCATCTGCACAGTCAACACTTGCTCCTGTGTTATTGGAGTTCAGTAATGTCAGCTGATCCCCAGCTGTGAAGCTGGCAATCTTTCCTGCTCTGTCCACACTCACCCAAGTTCAGATTTTCAACTTGGTCCAATTTGTCCTCTGCCTCCACTCTGATCCCTGGGCTCCAACACCGCCAGTTGCTGCTCGGAAGTGTCTTTGGCACATGTACTCCCTCCTGCCCAGCCTGGTTACAGCACGCCAGCTGTTTCCGGGCAGTGTCAACGTCACTTTGCCTCCAATAAGTTGTCCTGTCATGTTGCGTTCAGGTTAGCCGACTCTATGGTGCCTGCAGTTTAGGTGCTTCCTATGTGGGCTGCGGGATATGTAAATAAAGGCTGTTTCTGTAGTGCCAATAGGACAAGCACCCCCTGTAGGACTGTGGGATTCGGTAACTGCGGCCGGCTTGCGGCCTTTCAACTTTAATTTTCATGGGTACCTTCTGCTACCCATCGGTGTTCCAGTACCGTCAGCTGGTTCTCGCCAGTGTCTTTGGCACGGGTACTCCCTCCTGCCCAGCCTGGTTACAGCACGCCAGCTGTTTCCTGGCAGTGTCAACGTCACTTTGCCTCCAGTAAGTTGTCCTGTCGTGTTGCGGTCGGGTTAGCCGACTATATGGTGCCTGCAGTTTAGGTGCTTCCTATGTGGGCTGCGGGATATGTAAATAAAGGCTGTTTCTGTAGTGCCAATAGGACAAGCACCCCCTGTAGGACTGTGGGATTCGGTAACTGCGGCCAGCTTGCGGCCTTTCAACTTTAATTTTCATGGTACCTTCTGCTACCCATCGGTGTTCCAGTACCGTCAGCTGGTTCTCGCCAGTGTCTTTGGCACGGGTACTCCCTCCTGCCCAGCCTGGTTACAGCACGCCAGCTGTTTCCTGGCAGTGTCAACGTCACTTTGCCTCCAGTAAGTTGTCCTGTCGTGTTGCGGTCGGGTTAGCCGAATCTATGGTGCCTGCAGTTTAGGTGCTTCCTATGTGGGCTGCGGGATATGTAAATAAAGGCTGTTTCCGTAACGCCAATAGGACAAGCACCCCCTGTAGGACTGTGGGATTCAGCAACTGCGGCCGGCTCGCGGCCTTTCAATTTTAATTTTCATGGGTACCTTCTGCTACCCCTCCGGGTTCCAGTACCGTCAGCTGGTTCTTGCCAGTGTCTTTGGCACGGGTGCTCCCTCCTGCCCAGCCTGGTTACTGCACGCCAGCTGTTTCCTGGCAGTGTCAACGTCACTTTGCCTCCAATAAGTTGTCCTGTCGCGTTGCGGTCGGGTTAGCCGACTCTATGGTGCCTGCAGTTTAGGTGCTTCCTATATGGGCTGCGGGATATGTAAATAAAGGCTGTTTCCGTAGTGCCAATAGGACAAGCACCCCCTGTAAGACTCTGGGATTCGGTAACTGCGGCCGGCTCGCGGCCTCTCAACTTTAATTTTCATGGGTACCTTCTGCTACCCATCCGGGTTCCAGTACCGTCAGCTGGTTCTCGGCAGTGCCTTTGGCCTAGGTGCCTCCGTATCCGAGTTCCAGCAACGTCTGCTGGTCCTTGGTAGTGCTTTGTAGCACAGGTACCTCCTGCTTAGTAACCGTGTCCCAGTACCGTCAGCTGGTCCTCGGTTGTGCCATTCGCTCTGTTCCTTCTGCTGCCCCCGGGTTTCAGGACAGTCAGCTGGTCCTCGTTACTTCCATTGTCTCTTGTACCTTCTGCTACCCGTTCGGGTTCCAGTACCGTCAGCTGGTTCTCGGCAGTGCCTTTGGCCTAGGTGCCTCCGTATCCGAGTTCCAGCAACGTCTGCTGGTCCTTGGTAGTGCTTTGTAGCACAGGTACCTCCTGCTTAGTAACCGTGTCCCAGTACCGTCAGCTGGTCCTCGGTTGTGCCATTGGCTCTGTTCCTTCTGCTGCCCTCTGGCTTCCAGGACAGTCAGCTGGTTCTCGGAAGTTACTCAGCCTTCTTGTACCTTCAGCTACATTTCCAAGTTGAAGATTTTGGAAATGGTTTTTTGGGTAATCACTCTGGATCTTCCTGACTATGACACTGAAGACGACGACCCTGAAGACGATGACCCTGAAGACCACCCCGAAGAAGACGACGACCCCGAAGACGAGGACCCTGAAGACGACGACCCTGAAGACCACCCCGAAGAAGACGACGACCCCAAGGACGACGACCATGAAGATGACGAGCCTGAACACCACCACAAAGAAGTAAAAGATTACCCAGAAGAAGATCACCAACAGGACAAAGAAGATGAAGACAACCGACAAGATACAGAACAAGAGACAGAAGACCAAGAAGCAGAAGAACAAAAAGCAGAAGAACAATAAGCATAACACCAAAAATCATAGCAAAATATATGCTCAAATTATAAGCAGAAGACTAAGCAGTGTATGGGGGTGAGTCCGTTCCTCCTCGTGGTGCCCCTGGAAAATGCCTGCTGCTGCAGGCAAAACTGAAGGCAGACAAATACTGTTGTAAATCTTTTGAGACAGCAAGAACGGAAGGTGTAATGTTCAAACTTTTACAGATTACAACTACAGGAATGCCTGTCACAAATAAGAATATGATGAAGAAGATGAATAGGAAGATGAAGAAGTAGAATATGAAGAAGAATAATAGTAGAATAAGAAGAATATGAGTAATGTTACAAAAAAGAATAATAGGAAGAAGTTGAAGAAGAAGATAAATAAGGTGAAGAAGAAGTTGATGAAAAAGATTCTGCTGCTGAGGATTATGAAGGGAAAGTGTGGGAGAAGTAAAAAATAACGTGAAAAGCATGGAAGTAGTGAAACATACATATGTGCCAAAATAGAAAAAAGATTAACAACATAGTCAATTTCTTCGTAACTCCGAACGTCTTAAAAAAAAATTTATTCCTGCTATTCCATTTAATTGGGTTAAACCTCTATTCTTTTAATGTCTCCTCCACCTCCCCCAATACATTCTACATTACTCTTTGTTGTTTTCCTTCATGTACAATTAACCTACAAGGAAAGAAAGGGGTTATTTTAATTCCGATATTTATGTCCCATTGACGTGCATTGATTTCCGGTATCGGACCGATCCAATCCGATCCGATATTTTGCAATATCAGAAAGTATCGCTCAACACTAGTGAAGACGCTTTATAGCAGCACTTTGTACCCAATGCACTTTAGCGATTAGGGGCTTAGGTCCACTTTATTTATATATATATATATACAGACTTGCTATTGGTATTACTGAGGATTAATATTAGGTAGCGTCTCCTGTTTTCTATATCTGGCATTGCAGCCAGGGCCGGCGTCAGCACCCGGCACACCCGGGCAAGTGCCGGGGCCCTGAGCAGGCGAGGGGCCCACTCAGCATCGGGCACCCCGGCGCCCGTTAGCGGTGTCAGCGCCGCCACTGGGCCCCCCCGCTTGCTCAGGGCCCCGTCAGCAGCCGGCGCAATACTCACCTCTCCCCGTGCCTCCGCTGCCGGAGCTCCGAGCTCCAGGGGGCGCCGGCGCTTCCTCTCTCACAGCAGCGCCGCTGAATGACGTCATCATTCAGCGGCCAGCTGTGGCAGAGAGCGCGCGGACGCCGAACAGGTGAGGCGTGTGTGTGTGTGTGCCTGCTGCGTGTGTGTATGTGAGAGAGTGCTGCCTGTGGTGCTGTATGTGTGATGGTGGTGGGGGGAGGCAGTGATGGTGGTAAGGAGGCAATGATGATGGGGAGGCAATGATAATGGGAAGGCAATGATGATGATGATATTAATGGGGAGGCAATGATAATGATGATGGGGAGGCAATGACAATGGGAAGGCAATGATGATGATATTAATGGGGAGGCAATGATAATGATGATGATGGGGAGGCAATGATAATGGGAAGGCAATGATGATGATGATATTAATGGGAGGCAATGATGATGATAGGGAGGCAATGATGATGATGATGGCAGGCAATGATGATGATAATGGGGAGTCTTTCCACAGCGCCCTTTCCTGAGCCGTAACAGTGCAGAACGCAGCACAGTGTAGAGGAGAGCTCCATATTTTGTATGGAGCATTATATGCGGTCCAGTATTCTGTATGGAGCATTATACGGGGATGGCGGGGTGACATCCTGCATGGGGTATTATATGGGTGATGAGGGGGAGACTCTGTGGTGCCCATAATATTGTATGGAGGACTGTACTGTCCGGTCTGTTCTGTGCGCTGTGAGGATTTGGCGGTTTTTGAGCTATTGTACACTTTACAATAGATATCACTCATGTAATGTAAGAAGAGAAGTGTTTGGCATTGTGCTGTACCTATATTTCTCTGCCGTATCTTTGCATCATGAATCGTGGTCTGTGTTAAGGGGGCCCACTGAGACTCTTTCGCCCGGGGCCCATAAAAACCTGGAGCCGGCCCTGATTGCGGCCTTTGACATTATTTATACATTTTGTCTTTTAACATGTAATATTTAATAAAAATATATATTTTTATGGCACACATACTCCTTTCTTTCTATTGTTAGTGTTTTGACAAAGTAGGATAGACGCTTAGCTGGTATACCCTTGTTTGATCTCGACAATTTCCTGACTTCAGGATTATCTGATTTTGCTGCTGCTTCTTCAGTAGTTGAAGAACCTAACCAAACTTCTACATCCTTTTATTGTTATTTTGAAATTGTGACTGAAATTGTTGTTGATTCAGCTGGACTGGTATGATGTCATGAAACTTGAGCGACAAGAAGTTCTCATCACTCAGGAAATCTCTGCTTGTTGTGACCTTGTTCATTTCTGGATGCAGGATTCTTTATCCTTTCTGGGTTCACTGTAGCCCACTAGGATATCCTCTTTTGTATGTGTGGCACCCAACGTACGGTTGCCACGGTAACATTGTCTCCCTCTACAGGGTGGTGATGTCATGCCTGGAAGCAGGAAGAGGTACCCATGCCAGGTAATACACAGCATGCAACACAATTCCTGCTCCAGTCCAGCAGGGAAGCTCTGAGCCCGACTTCAGGGGAGCTGCTCTCTCTGGTCAGGAGGAGGAGGTAAGGCAGTTAGTCTGAGGACAGCGAAGAGAGAGGAGTGGAGACAAGGGCTCTGGGGAATTGCAGCTGCAACAGAACTGATCCCGGAGCTGAGCGCTGAGGAAAAGGTTGCCAGATTCCTTGGCTGTGTGGGTGCTGCACGCCCCGGCAGCCGAATCTGGAAGGCAGGGGACTGTAAGCTCCCTGACCACACCTAAGACCTGGAGGCACCGGAGCAGGCTAAGAACCCAGGGCTGCCAGTGAACAGACAGTGCCTGTGATAGGCTCACGCTGTTTGCCATACAGGTTAAAGCCAACACACAGGAGTTGCAGCATAGCTACAAGCAGCAGGGACTCGAAAAGAGAGCGCAGCAGGAAGGCCTCCAACCCCACCTGGCAGGGTGGATCCCTGAATGCTTCCAGGCTAGCCGGACTCCTTCTAACATCTGTAACTAGTACTCTGGATTGCATTTTCATCTACCAAGAAGTAAAATGTAAAATAAACTGCATTCTTCTGTGTTTCTTGCATATTCTCTGCACCCCAACATTCACCACCATCTGAACACCCTGTTACGTCTGCCCTGGGGCCTAGCTCTACCAGTGAAGAGCAGTAACATCTTGGCTGTGTCACCATCCGTCCCAGTGGACCTGAACCGCAGTGTCAGCCATATATAACTGAACACCACGGGTGGCGTCACAAACTAATTCCCCCGCCAACTCTCCCAATCATCATCTTTGACATTTTATTGGACGCCCAGAGCCACGGACCGGGTCACTGCTGCTGTGACTTCCCCTTTAAGAACTGCCTGGCCTGGGACCGAGTACCCCACGGCCCTGGTGGGGCGCTCCACATGAGATTCCCTCTTGGTACGTTTTTGCTTCCGAACATTCTTATGTGTTGTAGTTCAGGCTTCTTGCTGTCCCATTGCTCACATAGAGTTTTCTTGGGAGCTTTACCTGGTAGTCTGTTATGAAGATAGAAAGCTGTCATGATTCCTTCATCCCGATATGTTGTTGGCAAAACTGTGTCAAGTACATACTTCTTGCACTTTCACAAAGTATCCTGTTCCTTTTTTCCGCTACACCATTTTGTTCAGGGCAGTATGGTACAGTGGTCTTGTGAGTACGCAGTTTTTTGTGCAGCATTTCCCCACCAACTTGCATTAAATGCCGAAAATCTGCAAGAAAAAATAAGCACATGTGCTTTTAGTGTGTCTATGCAGCAAGGAAGTTTCAAAAACAAATTAGCTTTATTTAAAAAAGGGGGGAGAAGCCAGCGCTGCCTATGGTCAGCATGCAATACATAAAGTGCATATGCACATATTGGTTTCTAACTGTATTTAAAAATGAGACATTTGGCAAATAATTGATCAATTCTTTGAGCCACCCCGCCATGACAAGGCATTCTCATATGGGGCAGTCCTACTCTACGTTTTTTATATTCGCTGTGCCATTCTATTTGTTTTTTTTGGTGATTGACCTAGGTTGCTGTACACACACACAGCAGCCCTGCCCTGCCCTAGGCTCTATTTGATTGTGCACCTGTATCTGGCCTGTTTCACCCTTCATCTGTGGTTGCTGGTTTGGCAGTGTGGAAGTCAGATCTGAAATGTCCATCTCCGGACCTGGTCGGCTTTCACCTGCGCTTGACTTACTGGCACCATGGGAGTGATACAGCAATGCTTCAGGTACTTTTGTTTTGATTTTTTGCAGTCTTGCTTTTAATACATTCAGGAGGCCGTAATGGCACAGTGAATATAAAAAACGTAGAGTAGGACTGCCCCATATGAGAATGCCTTGTCATGGCGGGGTGGCTCAAAGAATTGATCAATTATTTGCCAAATGTCTCATTTTTAAATACAGTTAGAAACCAATATGTGCATATGCACTTTATGTATTGCATGCTGACCATGTGCGGCGCTGGCTTCTCCCCTTTTTTACTTGATGTTAGCTTTATTTAAATTGTGACAAACCAAACAGACAGAAAAACGCGATAAAAACACAGCATCAAAAACGTAAATACAATACAATGAAAATAAACCGCAAGTAAACTAAGATGCAGAAATTTTGCAGTGTTAATGCTCAACAAACACTGATCGTGAACATAGCCTAATAGGCCGAATGATTTTTTTTTTCTAGTTTTTAGAGCATTCAAATAAATTATGTTTTTAAAAATATTTTTTGTGGTAGCTGGACTTTTAGTCTTTTTCCCTTCACTCTACTATATATGCCACACATACTACATGCCCGCGGACACCTAGGCTTTACGTGATCTTACTGGTCACCAGCACCATATTATGTAGTTTGCATTTGGTATATTTTCTTACTTTCCACCTGGATTTTATGGAGGATTCCTTTGAATGACTTCTATTTTCACTTTCCTCTAAGATTTCTTGATGTGACTGCAATCTACAGCGGTCTGATTATATACTAATGTAATGATCGACAATGGGACTTTTTCCTGCCTAAAACATTTACTCTTTGTATTGATGTTTTATTATGACTATAATGATGTAATAAATAATGTAATTTTACTGTATATGAATTTGTAATAATCTTCCATTGTTATAGGATAATGGCCATAATTGGAGTCACTGTTGGTTTCTATGTAATCTAGTTTACGTACCCTTGACTACATACATATTTACATGGCATTCTGTATATACCCAACAATGCCAGTGACATGTCCGGGCGCCGGTTTCCTGTTTGTAGAGTGACTCGAGGTTTTGTTGATCTGCTGCACCCAGTGCCTGTTGTTATCCCAGTATCAGTGACACCTTTATTTACCCACTGTGGGAGCAGAGATTTCTAATCTGCCCAGGTATACCTATCTGATGGGTACCCACTAGGGATGAGCGACTTTGCAGTTTTTCGGGTCGAGTCGGGTTTCACGGAACCCGACTTTCACAAAAGTTGGGTCGAGTGAAATCAGCCGACTATCGTGAAAAATCGGCGGATCTAACGAAACACGAAACCCAATGCAAGTCAATGGGGAAGCAAAGTCGATAGGAAGTGGAGGACAGAAAACACCTACAGTGCCCATTTCAATGCCAATGACATCAATCATTGTTACTTAAGCTTGTCAACCTTAATTGACTTTATAATAATGTGTACGCATTTGATATGGAAATTTAATTAGGATAAAAATATCCTGTGTTTGCTGCTTGCCATGTCCAAATCTCTATATAATGTCTTTTTGAGCGCTCAGAACGAAATGAGGACTGTCCACACGAAAGTGTCAGTATAACAGTTCGTCAAAGACATACATTTATTATTCATTCAAAGGTTTTATACGTTTACAAAAAGGGGCTGGTTAGTCAATTAACATACAATTAAAAGCTGCTAGATTATTGGCTGTTCTAGTGTAAATATGATAATTATGATAATCATGATTAAAAGAGCTGAAGTTGCAGAATTATTGTTTATATTCTTGTGATCTAGTTGCCTTGCATAACTATAATGTAAACAACAGATATCTAGGACATTTTGTACTTCATGCATTTGTTCCTTTACGAAGGTCTTATGGAGGCCAGATTTCTTTAAAACGACTGATTATATCTGGCCTAGAAATATGTGAGCACAAGGTTTTTTAGCAAGTGAGATCTATCTAACTGTGAACTGTGAATACATATATGTGAATATACTTTGAATATATATGGAAGACATATATATTTCCATGACAGTCCCCCCTTAGATACCACTTGCCCTAAAAACCTGCTCCTGGCCCCAAAGCGCTGCAAACTCTTTGTGCTGCCGGTGAGTTGAGACACCCCTAGTACATGCCTCCCCCACCGAATACAGACTTTTCGCAAATGGGCGGTCAGGAGGACTGTCCCTGTCGGGGGTTTATGTGTTTGCAATCATAATCTCATAGTTGATATGATGTTTCATCAAGGATGTGTATTCTCAGTCTGGAGGTAGTTCGGAGATCTGGTCAAGCCAGGCAGTTCCATCCGGACTGGTGCGAGGTCCAAGATGGTGAGTGGCATCAAATTGGTTGTCTCCTGAACAGTTTTTTCCATTATCCTGCGGATACAAGGAATAACACAGCAACCAGTAATTAATGCAAAAATGAGAACCCCATAATGGCTGTCCCAACCTGTGCCAACATTTTCTGCCACCCACTCATCCACCCAAAGTATCGATCCCATGGGTCAGTGACACCTGAGTTCTGTTTCAGTTCCTCTGATAACTCAGTAAGTTTCTGTATTGCCATTGTGACTTTTACCATTTGGGCCAGTGTTGTCTGGGATGTAGGTGCAACAGGTGTCTTTGATCATTTTGTAAACACCTCCTTTCTCAGCTAGAATCATATCCAAAGCCATTCTATTCTGGAATGCCATAATGGAAGTGGGGCCTAACTGTGCTGCCAAACCTTTTACAGCATCTATGGTGAAGTTAACAAATCTCTGCTGGTTATAATAGATGTAATTTATCCAATCAACATTTTTGTTTATGTGACTCAAATCCTGCTTTAACTTGGTCTCTGGCCTTGAACTCATCAGGTAGGTCATCTGGTCATCTGTCTGGTCAGTCAGAGCATCCACGACATCCTTCATGGCTTAGGTGTCTCTCCTGGTATGGGAGCTTCCTTGCAATGCGATACGTGGATTCAAACAGGCTTTCCCTCAGTTACACAGAGGTTGATGTCATCTGGGGCTCTTGGACAGGATCATCAAATCTGGCAGTGAGGAGAAAAAACTCGAGAATGGACATTAGTTTTTGACCAATTCAATTACATAAGTGTTATGATTTGGTAGCTGAGGAGACCCAGGCAAAAAAAGCAATACACCAGAGAGGTTGGAATCTATGGGATTGCAGTACCCTGACTAACCACCACAACTAAAGGCAGCCGTGGAGCGTTTCCTACGTTGGTCCTAGACGCCTCGTCACAGCCTGAGAAGCTAACTACACCTAAAGATAGAAAAAGAAAGCTATCTGCCCCGGAGCAGATCCCCAAAGAACATAGGAAGCCCCCAAACATGTAATGGCGGTTAGACAAGAGGAAATACAGACACAGACAGAAAATAGTATGAGCAAACGTTGGGGCCCAAACTTCCTAAATAGAAAAGGATAGGAAAGGCACTTACTGAAAACCCCCAAAAAACCCTGAAAAGTACCAACTCTACTAATTACAAAAACCCCTGAGATCACACGACCTCTACCACCTAAATTAGTTCTCGGGTGTACAAAAACTAAACAGCAACCACTGAAAAAACTGGAAAAGGCAAATGAACAAACAGTGGCTGAACTAACTGAGAGGAGCATAAGCCCCCGAAGGGACCCTGCAGACCCCACAAAAGTGCGGGGACAAAATGCAGGCACCAAAAAACTAAAAGAAGAAATGTCTTATCTGTTAGCAGAAGATGCAGGCACGAAACAGCTTTTCCCTGGGTCTCTGGGAGTGTGCCTTATGCTAAACAGTGCAATAGGGAGTGTGTCATGCCATGGTTTGCATGTCTCTTGGGCAATTTTCAGCATTCTATTCTTAAGTGTTTCGTTCATTTTTTCTACCTTCCTGCTGCTCTGGGGGTGGTAAGGAGTGTGTAGGCCTAAATCTCTACTGCTAAGGGGCTTTTTGTGTCAGATACTGCTAATCGGGTCTTGTGTGTCGATTTTCTGGAACCCTGATCCCTTTCTACATTTTCTGGAAAGTACTCCTTCATTCTTCTGAAAGGCTTCGTTTCAGTAATCTTTGCGACTTGGAAGGCTTCTGAATCTTCTTGAAAATACTATTTGACCAATTATTGAATCCTTCCTGGCGGATAGGATGTGGTCTTTGGATCCTTTAGCTGGAATCTTCAGTGAGGTGGGGGACTTTCTTCCATACGTCCAGGCTTGCATTGCCGCAGGTCAGACACTGCTGGTGAATTTGGCTGTTAGGGTGGAGATCCCTGAAGTGAAAACAGTAAGCACCAATCAGACATTCATCTGGTCTTTGATATGTGGATGTGGGTCCATGTACCCATTGGACCACCATAGGGTGCAACTTTGTGGTAGGCAGAGTTTGAAGTCTTATTGATAGCCTTCCTTCTCACGGTTGCTTTTTTCGCAATCTCAGCTCTTTTCCTTTTGGAGCTTGGTCTTGTAACATTCTTGAGCAGAACCCAGGACTTCTTTTATGTAAGGGTTTCTTGTCTTCAGTCGTCATGTAGTAGCCGCCGGCTCTACGACCTCTCCCACTTTTCCATGTTGTCTTCCTTGGCTGCTTCTTTGGCTGCCATGTCCGCCATGTTATTGCCTCATGCCTCTTCTGTTTTCAGTTTTCCATGCACTTTGATTTTTCAAATTGCCACCATTTTGGAAGTTGGAGTATACCCAGTAGGTCCCTGAAGGCTCCATGATGCTTCAAGGTTGTCCCGTTTTTCTGTGATTGAAGTCCCTTGTAGCCCCAGAATGGGTCCAAAGTCGTGTGCTATGCCATGCGAGTACCTGTAGCTCCGTGTAGATGTTTGCAGTCTTGCCTTCTGCATCTGGCAGGCCTTCGTCAGCGCTATCAATTCTGCTTCCTGGGCTGACAGCTAGGTACAGACTTCTGGACCACAGGATTTCTTGATTGCTGGTCACTGCACTCTGTGTTGAAACTTCTTCTGGAGCCATCCAAGTATCCCCCCTTGGGAGTGTGGAGTAGAGTGGGGCCCGGGCTGAGGACGGTAGGTCTGGAGACGGTGACATTATGAGACAAAGGCAATAGAGGCGCCACAAAGATGCCTGGCGGTGGAGAGATTACAGTTGGTTGAGCTTGATTGAAGATTGCCAAGATGTCATGTGGAGTGAGAGTTTCCAGTGGCTGTCCAAAAGTGATTTCAGCAACCTTGTCCAGGAGGGTGTGTGCTGCAGATACTGCCATCAGACAGGAGGGTGCTCTTCTTGCAACTGGATCCAAGCGGCTGAGAGGCAGCCTAAAAGTCTCTGTTTTCCCCCGTGAATCCGTGCCAGGACTCCAGTAGCATGATCTTCTTTCTTCCATCAGGTAGATGGAAAGACTTTTCATAGTCAGGTAGGCCTGGTATTGGCGCTGAGACTGTGGAGTTCTTCCAATCTCCTGAATGGGTTGAAGGCTGCGTCTGATAGAAGGAGCGGGGTTGCGTTGATGCAAGCGCACAGAGGCTGCCATTAGGACTGAGGCATCAGGGATCCAGATTCTGCAATATGACACTAGACCAGGGAAGTCCTGCAGCATTCTTGGAGTTGTTGGGGAGCCATCTTCTCCATAGTGGTCTCCCAGTCTTTTGACATGTGTTTCGTCTGGTGGGCAATACAGTGTCCCAGGGATGTAACTTGCTTCTGGCATCACTGACTTTGTTCTTCCAGACCTTGCGTTGCTGTTCTTCCAGGTAGAGTAGGAGAGACAAGGAATAGACTGTGCAGGTGTTGATGTCAACCACACAAAATAGAAGGTCATCCACGTGTTGTAGAAGAGTGACTCTTGCATATTCTGCAATCCAGTTGACGAGGATGGAGGACATTGTCTTGGTGAAACTTAAAGGGCTTGTTTTGAGCACCTTGAGACTACACTGTCCATATGCACTGCACGGTGCGTGAAAAAGGCCTCCAGGTGGAGGGGAAACACTGAAGAAGGTACTGGCCAGGTTGATCACCGTGAATACCGTTGCGGTGACTGGGACTCTTGAGAGCAGAGTGTGATGGTTCAGCACTGTTGGGGTTTCAAATACCGTAGCCTCTTTCGCGGCCTCCAGCCTTGCACCATTCTGAACTCAGTGGGGTTTACAGTCTTTTTCTTCACTGTGGAAAGCTGGATTGATTCCGATGGGCGAGGCAGCCCAGTTGGCCTTGTCCTTCAGTATGTGCAGGGACTCCCATCTGCTGGTGCAGAGCTGGCGGGAAAACAAGCCGTCTACTAGGATCCACATCATGAGAGATGACGACCAGCTGGCTTTCTTGTTCTCCACCAAGACAGTTACTGTGTTAGCACCTGTTCTGGTCACAGGGGTCTTCTTGTTGGGACGTCTCCTTAAACGGCTGCTTTTTTTTCTCAGCACGGGCCATCAGTAGTTTATTTTTCTCCAGCTCGGTCTCAGGTCAGTATTTGTGCACAAGTTTGAAGAGCTGAGTGGCCTTTTTCCGTTCTAGGGCCTGGGTGAACTGGTTGATTGCAGGGGCACCTCCTGGTGCTTGCAAAAGATGAACCTCTGGCGTTAGAGCTGGATGAGGTGTTGCCATTCCATGAAGCGAGTAGAGTCCTTCTTGAGTTGAATATCCTGGCCAATGCAAAGTTCTCAGGCCGTCTTCTTAGGCGAGTTCACTTAGACCTTCAGTTGGTCAGAGACATCTTGACTCTGGGTGATGGAGTGGCTTTTCTGGTACTAAAGTCCAGCACCTCCTGTGATAGGTCTGCAGTGTGGTTGTTTGAGGTTCCTGTTTCTTCTTGGTCAGGGTGAAGAAAGTGTCATGGTCCCATCTTCCTGGAACACTCTGGTCGCTTTCAGCTTCTGCAGTAGGTCCACTCCCATAGGTTGAGGTGCAGGTTTTTTACACAACAAACTGGGACATGATGGAGTTGTTCTGGCTGAGTCCACACGCTCATGGGCTTCATAATCTGGAAATATCTGACTTGACCATCAATTCCATGCAGGAAGCAGAAGAAATTCTGATAGGTAGGTGAGGTTGCGGAGTTCCACAAGAAAAGATATGACTACGCCATCCACTCTCAGGATATTGGGCCCACTGGTGGGTTCCTTGTGGACTTGGTGTGCTCTTGTCCTATGGACGGGGTTTCTTCACTGCTTTCTGTGTTTCTTCCTTGGCTTGCTTCTCTAGACAAAGTGGTGGGTCGTTTGGGTGTTCTCTGCAGCGGTTCCGGTAAGGCCAAGCTTGCCACATTTGTAACACTTGACATTTCTTCTGTCTTTAAAACGTGGTTGGCCATCTGGCTCGAGACCACCATCAGGGAGCTGTTTGGCCACTCCTGGCTGGGATTCTATCCCTTTTGCGACTGTGAGAAGGGTGTCCATTTCTATTGACGTGTACTCAGCCTGGCTGCTACCAGTGGTTTCCTGATTGGATTCTCTCAGTCCATGCACAAAAGCCTGTGCCAACATCCGTCTGTGTGTCTGATCATGGTAATGAGGCCCAAATCTTGAAACACTTGCATTACTCTGTCATGGAACTTCTCCACAGACTCTGTCTTGTCTTGACTCGTGACATGTAGGCTAAGAGTTGTCCTGTCAGTCTGCTTTTGGCCCATTCTCTGAGTTTGCTCAATTAGCTTTGGTCCTGTCTCCCAGGCATACGCATCTAACTCTGTTGGAAGCTTGAAGTGTTCTCTCATAATTGGCCAGAATGCATCACCTGCTTTTATTTCCATTACGTCCAGAGATCAGTCCAGGCTGCTGCATACGTTCGCTGGATCTGCTGCATTTTTGGCAAAATGGCATGGGGTGTATCCCTGGGTCTGGCAGCATACTGATCACCTGGCTTGGGATGAAGGGCTCATAGGATGGTGCCTCTACCTGTCCCTGCTCTATGGTGCTTGTGTGTTTTCTTCCCTAGTATTGGGCAGCATGTGTGACGTTGTGTCTTCATCTTCATCAGATAAGAAGTGACATGGTGTACTTGGTGCATACACTGGTGAGATTTGGGCTTTAAAGTTGTCTTGCTGCATGGGGATTTCCCACTTCCTTGCTGAGGCTGGATCAGTGTCATGGTTCCATGCTAGCAGCCTGTAGCTATACCACTCCCCTGTGAAGCCCTAGCAGTGGACTGTTGTGTCGGGGGGCTACATGTAGCGTTTTGTGTAGGGAGATCTGCACTTTTCTTCTCCTGATATAATGACTGGCAATGTTTGTACTGTGCTTGGGGATAGACAAGTGTGCCCTGTGCTGGAGACACTGAATACAGGGACACCACATTGTTTGGGAAATTGGGCGTTGACCCAGTTGATGACGAAGTAGAAAAAAGAGGAAGAGAAGGGAGGTGTAGGGAGGAGCGAGAGAAAGAGGAGGGGAGGAGAGAAGAGTGAAAGGGGGAAAAGAGAGAAAGATGGAGGAGAGAGAGAGAGAAAGATGGAGGGGAGAATGGGGTAATTTGGCTCAACTTGTGGGGGGGGTAGAGATGGCTCCCGGTTTTCGTGGGCCCTCGGCCCAAAGAGTGTCAGTGGGCCCCTTTAACACAGACCACAATTAATGATCTCCATTACGGCACAGAAATATCGGTATAGTACAATGAAAATACTTCACTTCTTACATGACATACTGATATCTATGTTAAAATCTACTATAGCTAGAAAAAAGGACACTATATTCCTCCCTACAGTATTATGGCCACCACATAGTGTGCCATACAGAAGAATGAGCCCCATATAATGCTCCATACAGAATAGGCCCCATATGATGCTCCATACCCAATATGATGGCCCATAAATAATGAACCCCAAAAGATGCTCCAGTATATGATGGTCCACATGGATATGCTCCAGTGTATGATGGGCCAAAATCAAGCTCAATATATAATGCGCCCCATTATTAATGTTCCACACGTGTAATGGGCCACGTAAATGCTGCTCCAGTGTCCTGATGTCCCCCATTGACAATGCTACTGTATATGATGGGGCCCCATGGCTGCTGCTCCAGTCTCTGATTGGCCCCATGGCTGCTGCTCCAGTCCTCTGATTGGCCCCATGGGTGCTGCTCCAGTCTCTGACTGGCCCCATGGCTGCTGCTCCAGTCTCTGATTGGCCCCAGGCTGCTGCTCCAGTCTCTGACTGGCCCCATGGCTGCTGCTCCAGTCTCTGATTGGCCCCATGGCTGCTGCTCCAGTCTCTGATTGGCCCCATGGCTGCTGCTCCAGTCTCTGACTGGCCCCATGGCTGCTGCTCCAGTCTCTGACTGGCCCCATGGCTGCTGCTCCAGTCTCTGACTGGCCCCATGGCTGCTGCTCCAGTCTCTGATTGGCCCCATGGCTGCTGCTCCAGTCTCTGATTGGCCCCATGGCTGCTGCTACCAGTCTCTGACTGGCCCCATGGCTGTTGCTCCAGTCTCTGATTGGCCCCATGGCTGCTGCTCCAGTCTCTGATTGGGCCCATGGCTGCTGCTCCAGTCTCTGACTGGCCCCATGGCTGCTGCTCCAGTCTCCGATCTGCCCCATTGACAATGCTACTGTATATGATGGGCCCTATGGCTGCTGCTCCAGTCTCTGATTGGCCCCATGGCTGCTGCTCCAGTCTCTGACTGGCCCATTGCTGCTGCTCCAGTCTCTGATCTGCCCCATTGACAATGCTACTGTATATGATGGGCCCTATGGCTGCGCTGCTCCAGTCTCTGATTGGCCCCATGGCTGCTGCTCCAGTTCTCTGACTGCCCCATGGCTGCTGCTCCAGTCTCCGATCTGCCCCATTGACAATGCTACTGTATATGATGGGCCCTATGGCTGCTGCTCCAGTCTCTGATTGGCCCCATGGCTGCTGCTCCAGTCTCTGACTGGCCCCATGGCTGCTGCTCCAGTCTCTGATCTGCCCCATTGACAATGTTACTGTATATGATGGGCCCATGGCTGCTCCTCCAATCTCTGATTGGCCCCATGCCTGCTGCTTCAGTCTCTGTTTGGGCCCCCATGCCTGCTGCTCAAGTCTCTGATCGGCCCCATACCTGCTGCTCCAGTCTCTGATTGGCCTCATGGCTGCTGCTCCAGTCTCTGATTGGCCCCATGCCTGCTGCTCCAGTCTCTGATCTGGCCCCATGCCTGCTGCTCCAGTCTCTGATCTGCCATTGGCTGCTGCTCCAGTCTCTGATTGGCCCCATGGCTGCTGCTCCAGTCTGATTGGCCCCATGACTGCTGCTCCAATCTCTGTTTGGGCCCCCCATGCCTTGCTGCTCCAGTCTCTGATTAGCCCCATGCCTGCTGCTCAAGTCTCTGATCTGCCCCATGGCTGCTGCTCCAGCCTCTGATCTGCTCCATGACAATGCTACTGTATATGATGGGCCCCATGGATGATGCTCCATGTTTTTAGCCCAAAATCATCGTCCATATTATTAATAATCCAGTGTAAAATGGGCCCCATAAATGCTGCTCCAGTCTCTGATTGGCCCATGCCTGCTGCTCCAGTCTCTGATCGCCCCATGGCTGCTGCTCCAGTCTCTGATTGGCCCCATGCCTGCTGCTCCAGTCTCTGATTGGCCCCATGCCTGCTGCTCTAGTCTCTGGTCTGCCCCATTGACAATGCTACTGTATATGATGGGCCCCAGGATGATGCTCCAGTGTGTTTAGGCCCAAAATCATGGTCCATATTATTAATAAGACAGTGTATAATGGGCCCCATAAATGCTGATCCAGTCTCTGATCTGCCCCATGACTGCTGCTCCAGTCTCTTATTGGCCGCATGCCTGCTGCTCCAGTCTCTGATCTGCCCCATTGACAATGCTACTGTATATGAAGGGCCCTATGGCTGTTGCTCCAGTCTGTAATCGGCCCCATGCCTGCTGCTCCAGTCTCTGATTGGCCCCATGGCTGCTGCTCCAGTCTATGATCTTCCCCATTGACAATGCTACTGTATATGATGGGCCCTATGGCTGCTGCTCCAGTCTCGGATTGGCCCCATGCGTGCTGCTCCAGTCTCTGATTGTGCCCTATGGCTGCTGCTCCAGTCTCTGATTGGCCCCATGCATGCTGCTCCAGTCCTCTGATTGGCCCTATATCAAAAAGAACTTGGCACTCAACTTTTGTGAAACGAAAAAGATTTTATTGCAGTCGAAAACAACGTTCGGTCCTATTCGGACCTTCATCAAAGTACTGCAGAGATAAAAATTGGTATGCTATAATATTGACAAATCATTAAATAAAAATAATAATGTAACCAGAGAGGAAAACAAAACAAAATATGTAATATAGGAAAATATTTGAAATATGAACATAATATGATCAATAGTCTAAGTATAAATGAGATATTAACATGAAAACAATTAACATGAAAAAAATATCAAAAGAACGCCTACCCGACTGCTTGTAGAATGGTACTCTTATAGGTAGGTAAAGAAATGTCCAGAATACTCTTTACATGATCTACAGGAGATCTATGAACTAATAAAGTATGTTAGACTCGTCAGCAAGGACAAAAGAAAAAAGAGCAAAGAGATAGCAAAAAAATATACTTGTTGGAATGCAAATACCATACCTATGGTGGAAATGAAACTCGTATCAGTATTAATTGAGATCCAAAATATACCTGATAAGAAAATGTGTCTCAGATAGGGCGGTTTGTGCCATAAAGTACATTTCTTATATATACATTATATATATTACCTGATATATATTTCTTGATATATATTTTTGTTAGTGGGTATAGCCAGTGTCCACTGGTGCAATGCTGATATATTAGAGATACAAAAGTGATCGCTATAGGGTAGAGAGATGCTTCCTAGCTGCAATGCTGTTATACTAAAGATGCAAAAAAAGATCACTATGAAAAAAATTGGGTGGCGCGGTGCGTCCCGGATTGTGACCCTAATAGGATCGTGAAATGTGGCAATCACTAGAAAAACATTACTCTATTAGGAGATGTGGATTGGATCACTAAATGTGACCGTTATAATAGTTAAACTGGCTAATGATCCCAAGAGGATCGTGAAAGTGTAATGGACACTGAAATAACGCTACTATGTTGGGAGGTGCGAATTAAGTCGCTAACATAAAAATATCTTACCAATAGAGATGAGAATGAGAGACAGGTCCTCACTGAACGCGGTGTCCGCCGCTTGTTCGAGTGGACCTCTGATTCAAAATAACCGCCATTATATGTGCCAGAGGCGGGACTATGATCATAACGTTGAACCGGAACAGCGTCACCGGAAGTGACGTTTACATATGGTCTCGAGCCAAAATATTTAGCGTTGCATATAGTGACGCTCACAGGAAGTGCGACACCAAATGTGGCAATAACAAATGCGATCGAAATTCTCATGTTTGCGATCCAAAAAGGATCTCTAATGTAGAGAATAGAAAAAAGAAGCACGTGTGAGCCAATTTGCATTCCAACCGTAAGATATTGCGTATCAGACGTCTTAAAAGATCAATGGGAAGCATATTCATTTGCATCATATATTTATTAATGAGAAAAAAAATAAGAAAAAAAATTATAAGCAGTCGAGTAGGTTGAATTACGTCCAAAGGTTAGGTAGGAGGAGGGTTCACTTTATTTATTTTCAATACAGACGACTCTATGGAGGAAATAACAGAGTTAGTGAACATAGTATGTTGTTAGAAAGTCACCAAAAAACGAATCTCACTATTAGTATACCAGCACCATCAAATCTACTGTACAGAGGATTTTATATAAAAGAATGCAAGTCATATTCCCTGTTTAAGCCCCGGGGAGATAAAGTCTGTAATTGGTGAATCCAAAATGATTCCCTTTTCTTCAAATTTAGGACACGGTCACCACCTCGTCTTGATGGTGTAATTAGTTTGATGACCTGAAACTTAAGTTGTGCTATTGTGTGTCCCTTAGTGATGAAGTGAAATGGTATAGGTAACAACATATTTTTACAACGGATAGTCGACTTATGTTTGGAAATTCTATCCTTGATAGGCTGAGTAGTTTCCCCTATGTACAATAAGCCACAGGGACATTTAATTAAATAAACGGCATAAGAGGAATCACATGTTGCAAAATCCTTGATTTGGTATTTTTTACCCAAATGTGGGTGGAGAAATGTGTCTCCTTTTAAAACATTGTTACATTGTGAACAATGCAAACATGGATATGTGCCGGTTTTTGGTTTCTGAAGAAACCTCTGTCCTTTAGACCGTCCAGTTTGTACCCTGATCAGCTCTAACCAGTGAATCCCTAATGTTATGGGGACGTTTATAGCAAGGCAGAAAGGGGTTGTTAAACTCCTTAACATTAGGATATGCTGTCTTGAGGATGCCCCAGTGTTTCCGTATATGATGATGAAGAATATGTACATATGGGTGAAATGTATGTACTAATGGAATACGGTTCTGCACTGATTTGCGTGGGCACTGTATATGATCTTTAGCTTGATCTAATATCATACGTGGGTATCCTCGTTCCTCAAATTTTGTGTGCATTTCCTCTATCCTGTGGTTGCTCATAACAGGATCTGAGACAATTTTCCGAACTCGATGAAATTGTGATCTAGGTATAGCTTTTTTGGTGGACGGGGGATGGAGACTATTGTAATGTAAGAGACTATTTCTATCTGTGGGCTTAGTGTATAAGTCCGTTGAAAGAATACCTGATGCATTTTTAATTACCAGGGTATCCAGGAAGTTAACCCTTTCCAAACTGGAAGTAATAGTGAAAGATAATCCAGGCCAAGCTTGGTTAAGAACCCCAAAAAATTGGTTTAGAGATTCAGCTGTGCCAGTCCATATACAGAAGATGTCATCTATATATCTTTTCCAGATTAAGCTATGGGATCTAAATAACGGGTGTGTGTAGACTACCTCCTCCTCGAAACGTGCCATGTAGCTGTTGGCGTATGGAGGAGCCACGTTAGAGCCCATGGCTGTGCCTTTCGTCTGAAGATAAAATTTATCTTGAAACATAAAAAAGTTCTTGGTGAGAACTAATGTTAGAAGTTGGACACAGAGGTCAATAATTTCTGGAGGTTTCTGGACAGATGTGAGAAGTTGGCGTACACATGTAATGCCTTCTTGATGAGGAATTGACGTGTATAAATCCTTCACATCAAAGGAGACCAATATGGCTGAATCTGGTATTGGGCCTAGATTATGAATGGTTTGTAGAAAATGTCCAGTGTCAAGTAAATATGATGGAGCCTGTCGTGTCAATGGTGTAAGAATTTTTTCCAAAAATATGGAAAGAGGTGACAGTATTGATTCAGTGGAAGCCACTATCGGTCTTCCCGGTGGGTTGTCGTTTCACAAAAGTTGAGTGCCAAGTTCTTTTTTGATATTGCACTGGGTTGGGTTCCTACTTGAGCACCTTCACAGTAGTGCCGCGCTATATTATTCTGATTGGCCCTATGGCTGCTGCTCCAGTCTCTGATTGGCCCCATGCATGCTGCTCCAGTCTCTGATTGGCCCCATGCGTGCAGCTCCAGTCTCTGATTGGCCCCATGGCTGCTGCTCCAGTCTGATTGGCCCCATGGCTGCTGCTCCAGTCTCTTATTGGCCGCATACCTGCTGCTCCAGTCTCTGATCTGCCCCATTGACAATGCTACTGTATATGAAGGGCCCTATGGCTGTTGCTCCAGTCTGTAATCGGCCCCATGCCTGCTGCTCCAGTCTCTGATTGGCCCCATGGCTGCTGCTCCAGTCTATGATCTTCCCCACTGACAATGCTACTGTATATGATGGGCCCTATGGCTGCTGCTCCAGTCTCGGATTGGCCCCATGCGTGCTGCTCCAGTCTCTGATTGGCCATATGGCTGCTGCTCCAGTCTCTGATTGGCCCCATGCATGCTGCTCCAGTCTCTGATTGGCCCTATGGCTGCTGCTCCAGTCTCTGATTGGCCCCATGCATGCTGCTCCAGTCTCTGATTGGCCCCATGCGTGCAGCTCCAGTCTCTGATTGGCCCCATGGCTGCTGCTCCAGTCTGATTGGCCCCAGTCGTGGACTCTGTAGCAACCCGGCACTTGGCCTATCGGACTTTCTTCAGTAACCCCCCCCCCGTATTCCTGGCATTCTTGTCATGATGGGTAATTTTTTTAACAAGGTTAAAGGTCAGGTAAGCTTTGGCCTGAGAACCCAACCTGAAACATGGCTCACAGCTCCACTACAGTGGCAGTGTGGTTGGATACTGTGAGCACGAAAACTTATCTCCCCCGGCATCGGCTACGGAGAGCTTCGAAGATCCGTGTTGCCTATACTGTGGTCTAGTCAGTGCTGTCCCAACCCCACTTTCCCCTGTGGACACTGCATGCACCACATGCACCCAGGTCGCAGAAGGGACACTGGGCCATTAGCCTATTATCTAACTTCCGTACTCACATAGCAAGTCGGAGGCAGTGTCATCTCTAGGAGTCTCAGCTACTGAACATCAGTTATGTTTGCCGAAAACGTGTCTATATAATAGCAAGGAAAAGAAGAGCAGACGTTAAACCACAGGTTTCGCGACTACTGGCTTGGGACAATGATTGCGTGGTGTTGGCAGGAAGGACCAAAGAGTAATTCTACACCGTGAGACAAAAGAGAAAGGAAAATATTTTAAGGAATCAGTGGAAGTTGCCTTCCCAATTTACTGGTGAGTTTGCTGAGCCCCACACCTGGAGGATACTGTACCAAGGGGGCATATGTGCACACCTCAACTCGGAGTAAAGCCTTGTAAACTGCCCCAGAATGTGTGATCTAAATTTGTTCCTGCGGCACCTACACTGCTACATTTAACAGCACCATTCATCCACCAAAACATACTTCAGCCCTGAGGCAAAGAGCTGTGCCTGTGGCGAGCTACTCAAACTGTGCTGCATCACCACCAGTTTCAGAGGATAAGCACTGGAGCGCCATTCAGCTTTCACCATAAACCACATGTGGCGTAACCATCAGGGTAATAAAAAATCTAATCCTCCCCTGTAAATTATTCCCCTTTTCATTGAACAGCCAGGGAAACGGACAGGGTCACTGCTGGCGTGACACATCCCTTTTAACACACCGGCAGGGTACAGAGTACCCCAGTGCCCTGGTGAGCGATCCACTTGCAGGAGCCTATAGCAGACTCACGCTAAAAGGTTCATCAGTATGTATGACACAAGACAAGAACAATTTTTGTGTGGAGGAGGGTGGTGGGGCAGGCCACATAGGGAGGTAGCCAAAATGCCATGTTTACGTGTCTAATGGATGTTAAGATGCTGCAAATGGATTAATTGGATAAGTCCGACGAAGAGTTACTAACAAAAAATGGGTAGTGTATCTACAGATAAAAGGTATAGATAGTATACTCAAAATATTAAAAACATCCGTTATAATGAAAAAAAACCAAAATAGCAAACCATAGGATACTGACTTATAATATAACTGAGAATTACTGGAGAACAAAGAAGTCAAAAAAAGTATCTCAAAAATATATCAAATTTATTTGTATACAAAAAATACAGATATCAATAAAATTACAGCATAGTGCATATATATTGAATAATTGCATATATAACTCAGGATGAGATGATACACCCAATAATAAGGACCCTGTGGGTGCCTGCTCAATGCAATATCATATGTACAGAGCGCAATGTATTAGCGTCATAGAAACATAATTAGATCCACAGAGGGCTTCCATCAATATATGAACTGACTATATTGTATTGCTCATAGCGCTGTTGTAACAATAGACAAGAAAATGTGCATTTAAATAAACAGATCATGGTAAAATTTACCCATTTTAGTAGCAGGTTGTGATATTCACAGGTGTCCAGGAACCCTGACGCGCGTTTCGTGAGCCTGATGCTCACTTCCACGCCCCCCTTTGAGGAAGTGAGCGTCAGGCTCACGAAACGCGCGTCAGGGTTCCTGGACACCTGTGAATATCACAACCTGCTACTAAAATGGGTACATTTTACCATGATCTGTTTATTTAAATGCACATTTTCTTGTCTATTGTTACAACAGCGCTATGAGCAATACAATATAGTCAGTTCATATAATGATAGAAGCCCTCTGTGGATCTAATTATGTTTCTATGACGCTAATACATTGCGCTCTGTACATATGATATTGCATTGAGCAGGCACCCACAGGGTCCTTATTATTGGGTGTATCATCTCATCCTGAGTTATATATACAATTATTCAATATATATGCACTATGCTGTAATTTTATTGATATCTGTATTTTTTTGTATACAAATAAATTTGATATATTTTTTGAGATACTTTTTTTGACTTCTTTGTTCTCCAGTAATTCTCTATTAAAAACATCCGTATAAATTTCTGCAGTAACACCCATACTCAGAGTCCCACTTTGGATAACAGCCAAATTTAAAAGCAGGAAAGTTTATTCTATCAGTACAATGCTGCTGTCTACATTGCTGTTGTAATTCTTCATCTCCGTATCTATTTACGAAGATAAAATGTTAGCCAGAGGCCCAGTCTAGCTAACAGCAAATTCTGCAAAGCAATAAAGTGAACTGTACAACTACAGTCCAGCTGGAGATATTGCTGTGTTAATTGTTCAGCTCCGCATCTATTAACCGAGAATAAATGGTAGCCAGAGGCCCAGTCTGGCTACCACTAGTGTTGAGCATTCCGATACCGCAAATATCTTGTATCGGCCGATATTCGCTGTATCGGAATTCTGATTCTGAGTTCCGATATTTTTTGCATATCGGAAAACAGAATCTGAGTTTTCCTGTAAAGTCTATGGGGAGTTCCTGTGTCACAGAATGAAGTACGTGATACAGGATCTTCCCGAAAGTGTCACTGTCAGTGTCGGTCGGGTTTGTCAGGAGTCAGGACTCAGCACTTACCTGGCAGAAGAATCCCCGGTGGTCACATCATGGATGGCCGCCATTACCATCTCCCTGGCGGTCACGTGCAGCTTCTCGCGATAACTGCACGTGACTGCCGGGTACTGGGTAATCTCGGCCAGCTGTACTCTCGCGACAGCTGGCCGTAAAGAAGTTCAGATGACGTCACCGCCGGGAATCTCCTCAGGTAAGCAGTTCTGCTGTGTCTGGATGTCAGGCTGAACCTGGAATCCAGATGTAGCAGAGCTGGACTCGTCGTGGGACACTCGTTATCTTGGACTATGTCGGACAGGGAGTTTTTGTGTTGGTTTGTTATTTTTGTTTTTTTACAGGAGATCGATGGCGTCGCAGGATGAGCGTGCAATAAAAACTAATCAAAACTGTGTTGTGTATTATTTCATTAAAATACTTTTTTCTGGCTGTGTATTTTTTTAAACATTTACAACCTTTATGATTAATAATGGATAGGTGTCTTATTGACGCCTCTCCATTATTTACTGGACTTATTGTCACCGTTCAATCAAAGGTGACATTAACCCCTTATTACCCCACTTGCCACCGCTACAGGGCAAGTGGGAAGAGCCGGGTAAAGTGCCACAATTGGCGCATCTTTGGATGCGCCAATTGTGGGCTGCTGCAGCCTGTATTTTTAGGCTGTTGGGGGCCAAAATCCATGGACCTTGACAGTCTTTTAATACCAGGCCGCAGCAGTCTGCTTTTTACTTGGCTGGTTAACAAAAATAGGGGACCCCCACGCCATTTTTTTTTGAGGGATCCCCTATTTTTGTTAACCA
>JARQOD010002768.1:0-73377 GCA_033576555.1 Oophaga sylvatica | reverse complement strand
GAAACGGATGGTCAAAGAGGGTGTCACCACCCCTGGCCAGCTAAGGTTGGTAAATGACAATGACATTTCCCGTGATGATTTGTATTGGTTTGAAAGAAAAAGGTAACGTTAAAAAAAATTTAAAAAAAAACCCTTAGTGTGAAAAAGCCCAAGTGGTGGAGGAAATTGTTTTTGGGTTTCTTATTTTGCCTTAATACAAAATTCCCCCTAAAAGGATGTCCTTAAATTTATTTTCCTGAAAAATCCATTTGGTGTAAGGATCTGAACTGTGTACCGTTTCCTATCTCCCTTAGTTTGTGGACTTTGCCCTCATATAAGATGGAGTTGGTGGCTTCTCGGGGGCCATCTTTTTCCTGTTTGCCTACTGCCCTTATTCTGCCGGGGACTTTGCCCCATCAAAGTGGATTTTGTGGCTTCTCGGGGCCATTTTGTTTCCTGTCGTTTGTGCTTTGTTTCCTGTCTGCTGCGTATATAGGGGATTCTGAAAACTATACGTTGCTTGGATCTTGTACTTTCCCCTGCTGCCTAGCTGGAAGGACTTGCATCTCGCCTGCTCCTTCTGATTTCGGGTTACCCCATTTGTTACCAGTCTGCCTTGCACCCAAAGGACTTACTTTCCTGATCGCTCTCACCCACCTCCGTGGGGGCCTGCTCTCCGCTTGGGAAGCCCAGTCCGGGCCCTGGACCTCGGATCCTGCATTTCATCCTTGGTTGTACTGAAAACCCCTTGTATTACTGAGCCGGTTAATTGCTCTTGTTTCTTTGAGCCCCTTTTTTACGTTTCCCCTGTATGTGTTTTTTATAGGGAAATGTATAAAACACTGCATTAAAATTTAAGAGGATAAAAGCATTTAGAAAGTATTAGAAAGGTGGAAAAATATTAAGATCCCAATGAGCGACAAAAAAATGTATCATGAATATCAATAAACTTATAAAAATAATAAATTTATGAAGTCAAAAAGGTGGGCAGGGCGTATCAGGGCATTAGGGCCCCTGACTGGTGTATGGGGCCCAAAAGCAGGGGGGCCAGCATCGGCCCTCACCTCTACCATCGGCCACTGCCTAGGGCCCCCGCTCCCCCAAAGGGGCCCCCAGCTATTGCCATCCCAGCGCTATGGGGGCCCTGTGAGGAAGGGGGGGCCGCCTGCTCCCCGCCAAACTCCCCCCCGCCGTGCTTTGAACTAACCAGCGTCTGCATACAGTTCAAGCAATGTTGGAGGGAGAGCGTGAGTGACGCCCCCCATCATTCCCCGCCGCTTGACACGTGCGTGAGCGATGACGGGCATCCGCACTCACTGTTTACCCCGGCAGGGGCAGGACGGGCAGCGCGGGCACCAGGAGGGGGTAGAGTTGGTTTTTTTTTGTTTTTTTTTTTAATTTTGTCAATGGTACTGCTGTGGGGCCATTCCTGGGGGGGAGAGATGAGGGCTGTACTATGTGGACCCTGCTGTATACTATGTGGGCCCTGCTGTATACTATGTGGGCCCTGCTGTATACTATGTGGACCCTGCTGTATACTATGTGGACCCTGCTGTATACTATGTGGACCCTGCTGTATACTATGTGGGCCTGCTATATACTATGTGGGCCCTGCTGTATACTATGTGGACCCTGCTGTATACTATGTGGACACTGCTGTATACTATGTGGACCCTGCTGTATACTATGTGGACCCTGCTGTATACTATGTGGCCCTGCTGTATACTATGTGGGCCCTGCTGTATACTATGTGGACCCTGCTGTATACTATGTGGGCCCTGCTGTATACTATGTGGACCCTGCTGTATACTATGTGGGCCCTGCTGTATACTATGTGGGCCCTGCTGTATACTATGTGGACCCTGCTGTATACTATGTGGACCCTGCTGTATACTATGTGGGCCCTGCTATATACTATGTGGGCCCTGCTATATACTATGTGGGCCCTGCTGTACACTATGTGGGCCCTGCTGTACACTATGTGGACCCTGCTGTACACTATGTGGACCCTGCTGTATACTATGTGGACCCTGCTGTATACTATGTGGACCCTGCTGTATACTATGTGGGCCCTGCTGTATACTATGTGGGCCCTGCTGTATACTATGTGGACCCTGCTGTATACTATGTGGACCCTGCTGTATACTATGTGGACCCTGCTGTATACTATGTGGACCCTGCTGTATACTATGTGGACCCTGCTGTATACTATGTGGGCCCTGCTGTATACTATGTGGGCCCTGCTGTATACTATGTGGACCCTGCTGTATACTATGTGGACCCTGCTGTATACTATGTGGACCCTGCTGTATACTATGTGGGCCCTGCTGTATACTATGTGGACCCTGCTGTATACTATGTGGACCCTGCTGTATACTATGTGGACCCTGCTGTATACTATGTGGGCCCTGCTGTATACTATGTGGGCCCTGCTGTATACTATGTGGACCCTGCTGTATACTATGTGGACCCTGCTGTATACTATGTGGGCCCTGCTGTATACTATGTGGGCCCTGCTGTATACTATGTGGACCCTGCTGTATACTATGTGGACCCTGCTGTATACTATGTGGACCCTGCTGTATACTATGTGGACCCTGCTGTATACTATGTGGGCCCTGCTGTATACTATGTGGGCCCTGCTGTATACTATGTGGGCCCTGCTGTATACTATGTGGCCCTGCTGTATACTATGTGGCCCTGCTGTATACTATGTGGACCCTGCTGTATATTATGTGGACCCTGCTGTATACTATGCGGGCCATGGTTATATGTGGTCTGGTCATGGTGTGGCGGTATTCCTTGTATGTGATATTATTCAGTCACCATGTAGTGGTAATATGTGGTCTGGTCATGGTGTGGTGGTATTTGTTCCTTGTATGTGGTATTATTTGGTCACCATGTGGTGGTAGTATGTGGTCTGGTCATGGTGTGGTGGTATTCCTTGTATGTGATATTATTTGATCACTGTGGTGGTAGTATGTGGTCTGGTGGTATTTGTTCCTTGTATGTGATATTATTCGATCACTGTGGTGGTAATATGTGGTCTGGTGGTATTTGTTCCTTGTATGTGGTATTATTCGGTCACCATGTGGTGGTAGTATGTGGTCTGGTCATGGTGTGGCGGTATTCCTTGTATGTGATATTATTCGATCACTGTGGTGGTAATATGTGGTCTGGACATGGTCTGGTGGTATTTGTTCCTTGTATGTGATATTATTGGTCACTGTGGTGGTAATATGTGGTCTGGTGGTATTTGTTCCTTGTATGTGGTATTATTCGGTCACCATGTGGTGGTAGTATGTGGTCTGGTCATGGTGTGGCGGTATTCCTTGTATGTGATATTATTCGATCACTGTGGTGGTAATATGTGGTCTGGTGGTATTTGTTCCTTGTATGTGGTATTATTCGGTCACCATGTAGTGGTAGTATGTGGTCTGGTCATGGTGTGGCGGTATTCCTTGTATGTGATATTATTCGATCACTGTGGTGGTAATATGTGGTCTGGTCATGGTGTGGCGGTATTTGTTCCTTGTATGTGATATTATTGGTCATTTTAAAAATTGAAAAATAAATAAGAATATACCTAAATTGTATTGGATATTGTAACAAATATTTAATAGGTTACAGTAGAGTAGAGCCTGGCCAAAAGTGTCTACCGTGTTATGGTGACGGCTTAAAAAATCTTTTGGCCAAAACAAATGCTGTCGGCTGTATGTGTGATCTGGTGATGGGAACTGTTAATGTGTGATTGGTGAGAAGTGGCGTTTTTCCAAGAGAGCGGTAGGACTGTGGACAGTTCGAGGGGGTGGAGCCTGGGCGGAGTCTCAAGGGGGCCCCCAAACTTTTGCCAGTATGGGGCCCCGAAACCCGAAATTCCTAGTGCAGCCCTGAAAGGTGGTGACATAAATCCATCTGTAATGTCACTGAGTGAATTTGGAGTGAGGCTATGTGCCCACATTCAGGATTCTTTGTAGAATTTTCCTGAGCAAAACCGGACTTTTTCCCAAGAAATCTGGACGCATTTATTTCACGTTTTTTGTGGGGTTTTTTTGCAGGAGCTTCCTAACTTAATAATATAGTGGGGAAATCCGCAGATTTTCTGCAAAATTAATGAACATGCTGCGTTTTTTTCCACAATGCGTTTTTTTTTTTTTTTGCAGAAAAAAATGCAGCATGTGCACAAAAAATTGTGGAATGCATTCTAATAGGTTGCTTAATGCGGCGTTTTTTTCTAAAGCATTTTTGCAGCAGAAAACCGATGCAAAAACACTAAAAAAAATATAAATGTGAAAATGTGCACATTTCTTTGTGATGTAGTTGTCCAGTGCGATTCTGACCCTGTGGGGGAATCTCCTCTGTGGGAATATTCTCAGTTGTGTGTAATCTTTCTTGTGTTTGATGGTGCAGTGACTTGAAAGCCCATGTAATCACTCACATGTTTCTCCTGAGCGGTGGTTTGTCCATGGCGCTCGTCCCACTTCCCTTAATTAACCCATTAGGAAGGCCCCTGCTATTATCTCCGGACAGGCCCGTGTGCGGCGCTTGTGATTGGCTAAGCGTTTTGGCAGAAGGAGGCGTGATCTGTTGGGGAAGACGCGCCATTTTACCAGCTTGGTGCAGTGGCGGCTTGTTGATGCTCAGACTGCAGGTCGTTGTATGTGGTGTGTGGACGGTGCTGCATGGTGGACATCTCTGACTAGTCAGTGTCAGGCAGCCGCCACATTGGAGCTGCCCAGAGTTTTGTAGGCGTGTGACAGAGATTATGGGTTGGCAATCGGTGCCGCCTCCTCTGCTATAAGGATGCCGGAGTGTTTGTGCGTACAGGGCCACCGCTCTGCAGCCATCATTGTGTGTCTGTATGCCTGTGCCAGGCCGGCCATTGCCATTAATGACCCTTGTTCTGGATTCTTCTATGTTCTTGTATGTGCGTGTCATGGCGCTGACACCCTTGTGTTTGGACACCTTTTTTTCTATTTATCTAAACTACAATGCCCACTATGGTTCTCAGTTTTACAGGACAGATCTAAATCAGTATGAACCAAACTTATGTCTACCGATTTAAAAAATGTACTATGTGGGGTGGGGGGGCGCCGTCTTGCCATTCGCCTCAATAAGAAAATAAATGGTGTGCACTCAGTCTTAAGTAGGTCGAGGTGCAGGTATACAGTCATGTGTTACGATTTGGTAGCTGAGGAGAGCAGGCAAAAAGGGCAATACACCAGAGAGGTTGGAATCTATTGGATTGCAGTACCCTGACTAACCACCACAACTAAAGGCAGCCGTGGAGCCTACCGACGTTGGTCCTAGACGCCTCGTCACAGCCTGAGAAGCTAACTACACTTAAAGATAGAAAGAGGAAAACTATCTGCCCCGGAGCAGATCCCCAAAGAACACAGGAAGCCCCCAAACATGTAATGGCGGTTAGACAAGAGGAAACACAGACACAGACAGAAAACAGTATGAGCAAACGCTGGGGCCCAAACCTCCCAGACAGAAAAGGATAGGAAGGGCACCCACTGCAATCCCAAAAAACCCCAAAAAGTACCAACTCTACTAACAAAAAACTAAAAGAAGAAAATGTCTTATCTGTTAGCAGAAGATGCAGGCACGAAACAGCAAGCTTCAAAGTGAACCAGGAATCAAAGATGAGACCAGAACAATTGATCACCGGCAACCCTGATGGGAGGGAACCTCCCTTATATAAGACCAGTCATTAACACCTGATCGCCAATCTTCACAATCTTCATTGAATAGTTCAGTACTGTTTGTAACCACCAGAGGGAGCTTCTGCTCAGAATTCATTTCTAGCACATTCACAACACTGTCCATTTCCTTCACTTTTTCTAATGGCAGTTTGCATATACTCCAGAATGTTATAAAGAGTGATCAGCTTAACAGCAATTACTTGCAAAGTCAATATTTGGCTAGAAAATGAACTTTATCCCCCAAAACACATTTCAACATCATTGCAGCCCTGCCTTAAAAGAACCAGCTAACCTCTTTTCAGTGATTGCTCCATTAACACAGGTGTGGGTGTTGATGAGGACATGGCTGGAGATCAATCTGTCATGATTAAGTAAGAATGACACCACTGGACACTTTAAAAGGAGGCTGGTGCTTGGCATCATTGTTTCTCTTCTGTTAACCATGGTTATCTCTAAAGAAACACGTGCAGTCATCATTGCAATGCACAAAAATGGCCTAACAGGGAAGAGTATCACAGCTAGAAAGATTGCACCTCAGTCAACAATCTATCACATCATCAAGAACTTCAAGGAGAGAGGTTCCATTGTTGCCAAAAAGGCTCCAGGGCGCCCAAGAAAGACCAGCAAGCGCCAGGACCATCTCTTAAAAGTGTTTCAGCTGCGGTATCGGGCTACCAGCAGTGCAGAGCTTGCTCAGGAATGGCAGCAGGCAGGTGTGAGTGCATCTGCACGCACTGTGAGGCGGAGACTCTTGGAGCAAGGCTTGGTCTCAAGGAGGGCAGCAAAAAAGCCACTTCTCTCCAGAAAAAACATCATGGACAGACTGATATTCTGCAAAAGGTACAGGCAGTGGACTGCTGAGGACTGGGGTAAAGTTATTTTCTCTGATGAATCCCCTTTTCGATTGTTTGGGACATCAGAAAACGCCTCATTCGGAGAAGACAAGGTGAGCGCTACCACCAGTCTTGTCTCATGCCAACTGTTAAGCATCCTGAAACCATTCATGTGTGGGGTTGCTTCTCAGCCAAGGGAATCGGCTCTCTCACAGTCTTACTAAAAACACAGCCATGAATAAAGAATGGTACCAGAATGTCCTTCAAGAGCAACTTCTCCCAACCCTCCAAGAGCAGTTTGGCGATCAACAATGCCTTTTCCAGCATGATGGAGCACCTTGCCATAAAGCAAAGGTGATAACTAAATGGCTCAGGGAACAAAACATAGAGATTTTGGGTCCATGGCTGGAAACTCCCCAGATCTTAATCCCATTGAGAACTTGTGGTCAATCATCAAGAGACGATGGACAAACAAAAACCTAAAAATTCTGACAAAATGAAAGCATTGATTGTGCAAGAATGGACTGCTATCAGTCAGGATTTGGTCCAGAAGTTGATTGAGAGCATGCCAGGGAGAATTGCAGAGGTCCTGAAGAAGAAGGGTCAACACTGCAAATATTGACTTGCTGCATTAACTCATTCTAACTGTCAATATAAGCTTTTGTTACTCATATGTTTACAATTATATTTCTGTCTGTGATAAAAACATCTGTCAAACACACATAAAAACCAGAGGGCAGCAGATCATGTGAAAATATAATATTTGTGTCATTCTCAAAACTTTTGGCCATGACTGTAGTGGACTAACCGTCCTTAATACTAAGAATACAAAATATACCGCACACTCTGTGGAATTCTATGCAAAATACTGAATATTTATTTGTGACAACATAGGGAGCAAAGTATAAAGCGAATTAACGGGATGATGACGTTTCGACTCTCCCGAGTCTTAATCATATCTTCGCTAAAAAGACAAAGACAAGGTATAAGTATCACAAGTTATATAAGTCAAAATAAACCATAACAAATGAAAAATACATCAAATCATTCTTCCATATAGATAAAATATACAAAATTAATGACATAGAATACAATAAGCACCAATTGATAAATAAAAAGTTGTTAAAAGGGAAAGAGGTGAGTGCCCAAAACAACTTTTTTTTGTATGCAAGAAACCATGAGTGGAACAAAGAATATATACATGGAGAAAACAAAATTACCTTCAAAATATCAAAATAGATTCCTATAGGAAATTGAAGGGAATATTCTACGGAAAAAAGTGTGATATTAGAAACAAGGTGAAAGTCCAAGTAATGAATGGGCCAGGGCTAGGAGTAATAAAATACCTTGAGAATACACAGTATGTATCAGACAATCCAAGTGAGAATCATAATATAGCTTCCAGAGGTAATAGTGCACCTATAATTAGAATGCCAGTAGAAAAATGAAAGATATTATATTTATGTAATCAAATATTGGTGTTACATTAAGGGTAACATATGGTTTTTTGGGACAAAAGGAGTCTTGATTTACTCAATTTGTGGGATATAACCATGTATAGTTTATGGGTATATTAACTTGTGCCATCTAATAATATGTCATAGCGCATCTCAATGATCACATTTATGCAGTAATAATAGCCAGAAGGTTGTTTAGTATGCTCAAGTAGATATGACAGCGCTAATTGATAGGTGAGGTAACCATGAAAATTCTGGGATTGAGGGCTGTAAAATTCATAGGACAATACAACTGTGCTCTTTAATGTTCAGCTGGGTATTGCGGACTAAAGGAATGGATAAATAAGGTAAAATAATCTGAAGAGCCATTACTGTACTAAAGCTGGTAAGGCAACGCTAATATATACTGATATGCAAACATACGAGGTGGCGTCAGTCTATCGTTGGGGTATAGAGGATGGTTACCTGCTCGTAGGAGATTCAAAGCGGCGCTCCCGCGCCCTGCTATGGGTGGCGTGCACTGGGCAGGAGGACGCCCGGTTTTATGAGCGTTCCTGGTGACCGCCGGACCGGAAGTGCGTCATCCGGTTCGGGAGTCACTTCCTGTTCAACGACATGATGCTACTGCGGCTGCGCAGAGCGGTATAGATTCTGTATTGGGTATGTGCCTTACTCTGATGGACGCTCCTACAGGGCGGATAATAGTGTATTTGGTTGGCAGATATAGAAACATCTGAATAAAAGATGAATATTGCCTGGTTGAAAATGAGAGATGTAGTTAAATAAAAGGACATATGGAAATAGTATAATCGGGGAGCGGAGTACTTCAAAACTAAGACCTATATGTGGGACATGATTGATTGTAAGAGTTTGTTGATATCACATGAGAAACTCACCAGGGTGGTATATTTTAGCGGGTCTGTGGAAAAATAACATGCAATAATTAGTGTAATAGATACAACATGTAGGTAATTTATATAGACCAGTCAATTTCTCTATTCAGACCACATGGTGTTAATGTATCCAGGGTATAAATCCAGTTAGTTTCTCTGGATTTGAGTAAGCGTATATGGTTACCACCCCGTCTGGGGCGTGGGACCTGTTCCAGGACCTGGTATTTTAATTGGGCCACTGTTGGGCCATTCGCCTTAGGCAGCAGAGAGGCTAGGTTCACCCCTGGAGCTCAGCCTTTTGTGGAGGGGTTGGGTCGTCCTTCCCACATATACATTCTAACATTAAAGAGAGATAAAGTATGGATCTACCAATCAAAGAGTGTATATAGTCAGCAAGGTAGAAGTGCAAGTTAAAAATTAACTTTTATTAGCAATGTTTAAAAAGAACCAAAATGGTTCATACCATAGAAAAATAAGAACACTATAAAAGACAAATAAAATCACCGCTCTCACCAGAAGGTGACAACTAAATGCCATCACTGAAACCTGGCTCACTCCCTCTGACACAGCCTCTCCAGCTGCGCTTTCCTATGGCGGATTTCATCTTTCTCACACCCCTCGCCCCAGCAACAAACGTGGTGGAGGAGTTGGCTTACTCCTGTCTGATACCTGCTCCTTTACCCCACTTCCTCCCACCCTCCGCTGCTATTCCCTCGTTCGAGGTGCACTCCGTCCGCATCTATTCCCCCTCCAACCTCCAGCTGGCTGTCATCTACCACCCCCGGAACTTGCCATCTCCACCTTTCTCGACCACTTCACCACCTGGCTACTCCATTTCCTCTCTGCTGACATCCCCACCATCATCATGGGCGATTTCAACATCCCCATTGACACTTCCACCCCGGCGGCCTCTAAACTTCTTTTGCTCACGGCTTCCTCAGCCTCACTCAATGGTCCTCTGTGGCCACTCACAAAGGCGGTCACACGCTGGACCTTATCTTCACCCGCCTCTGTTCCCTCACCAATCTCACTAACTCCCCACTCCCCCTGTCTGACCACAACCTACTGACATTCTCTTCCCTCTCCTCTGTTAGTACGCATCCCCCACTCCACAAACTCACCCACCCTCGCAGAAATCTCAAACACCTCAATTTACAATCGCTCTCTGAGTCCCTCCTCCCTCTCACAGACATAGCCTCACTTAATGACACAGATGCTGCTGCCACATTTTATAACACGCAATAAAAACCACACTTGATTCGGTCGCCCCCCTCACGCAGAGCAAAACTCGTACAATCTGAGTTCTCCTTCAATGGAAGTCTTCAAACAGAGGCTGGATAGACATCTGTCTGGGATGATTTAGAGAATCCTGCTTTGAGCAGGGGGTTGGACCAGATGACCCAGGAGGTCCCTTCCAACTCTACCATTCTATGATTCTATGATTTAACAGGCAGCCCTGGCTGACCGGCCTGACCAAAGAACTGAGACGGGCTTCCAGGGTTACCGAGCGGAGATGGAAGAGAACCCATTCTACCGAGCACCTCAACGCATACAAGCAGTCCCTCGCCAGCTTCAAGTCCACGCTCTCTGCCGCAAAACAAACTTACTTCGCATCTCTCATATCCTCTCTGTCTCACAACCCTAAACAGCTCTTCAACACTTTCAATTCTCTACTCCATCCCACAGCACCTCCTCCCTCTTCTCTCATTTCTGCCGAAGACTTTGCCTCCTTCTTTAAGCAAAAGATTGATACTATCAGAGAAGGCTTTGGCCCGCAGCCCCCAATGCCCCTCTTAGCCACTCAGCCCTGTTCTTCCAAAACCAGCTTCACCACCATGACAGAAGATCAGCTCTCCACTCTCCTGTCAAGATCACACCTCACAACTTGCGCGCTTGACCCACTCCCGTCCCACCTCATCCCTAACTTTGCCACAGTCTTCATCCCTACTCTCACACACCTCTTCAACCTTTCACTTACAAATGGTGTCTTTCCTTCATCCTTCAAACATGCTTCAATCACACCCATCCTCAAAAAGCCCTCCCTCGACCCATCCTCTGCGTCTAGCTATCGCCCGATATCTCTTCTCCCCTACGCCTCAAAACTACTGGAGCAGCATGTATATCTTGAACTGTCCTCCCACCTTTCCTCCTGTTCCCTCTTTGACCGGTTACAATCCGGCTTTCGACCGCATCACTCAACTGAAACTGCCCTAACTAAAGTCACTAACGACCTGCTAACCGCCAAGAGCAAGCGACACTACTCTGTCCTCCTTCTCCTGGACCTGTCTTCTGCCTTCGACACTGTGGACCATTCCCTCCTGCTACAGATTCTCTCATCTCTTGGCATCACAGACCTGGCCCTATCCTGGATCTCATCATACCTAACAGACCGAACATTTAGTGTCTCCCTCTCACACACCACCTCCTCACCTCGCCCCCTGTCTGTCGGTGTTCCTCAAGGCTCAGTCCTAGGACCCCTACTCTTCTCCATCTACACCTTCGGCCTGGGACAGCTCATAGAATCCCACGGCTTGCAGTATCACCTCTACGCCGATGACACGCAGATCTACCTATCTGGACCTGACCTCACCTCCCTACTGACCAAAATCCCACAGTGTCTGTCTATCTCAGCCTTCTTTTCTGCTCGCTTTCTCAAACTGAACATGGACAAAACAGAATTCATCATCTTTCCCCCACCTCACTCTACCCCTTCACCAGACCTATCCATCAATGTCAATGGCTGCTCGCTTTCCCCAGTCCCACATGCTCGGTGCCTTGGGGTGATCATCGACTCTGCCCTCTCTTTCAAACCACATATCCAAGCCCTCGCCACCTCCTGCCGCCTCAAACTCAAAAATATTTCCCGGATCCGCTCATTCCTCAACCATGAAACCACAAAAACACTAGTGCACGCCCTTATCATCTCCCGCCTCGACTACTGCAACCTCCTACTGTCTGGCCTCCCCTCTAGCACTCTGGCACCACTCCAGTCCATCCTACACTCTGCTGCCCGACTAATCCACCTGTCTCCTCGCTATTCCCCAGCCTCCCCCCTATGCCAGGCCCTTCACTGGCTCCCTATTGCCCAGAGGCTCCAGTTCAAAACCTTAACCATGACATACAAAGCCATCCACAACCTTTCTCCTCCATACATCTGTGACATGGTCTCCCGCTACCTACCTACACGCAACCTTCGATCCTCTCAAGATCTCCTCGACTCCCCCCTCATCTCTTCTTCCCACAACCGCATACAAGACTTCTCCCAGGCTTCCCCATACTCTGGAACTCCCTGCCGCAAAACATCAGACTTTCACCAACAACGGAGACCTTCAAGAAAAACCTGAAGACCCACCTGTTCCGACAAGCCTACAACCTGCAATGATCCTCAGTGTACTGAACCATCGTACGACCAGCTCTACCCTTTCCTAGTGTACTCTCGCCCATCCCTGCAGTCTGTGAGCCCTCGCGGGCAGGGTCCTCTCTCCTTCTGTACTTGTGTGTCCCTTGTCCAGCACATGTTTATTGTACCTGTCTATATTTTTCCCCTTTTCATATGTAAAGCGCCATGGAATAAATGGCGCTATATAAATGTATAATAATAATAATAACTAAATGACTACAAAATCTCTTTTCAGTGGGTAACTAGATCCACCAAAAGTTATTAGTCTGGACAATGGCCTGTTATTTAGTACAAGCAATGTCTCTATGTCCAAATCTGGGATTCCTCATAGACATACCATGTATCAGTTGTTATGAGGTCCTATAAGCACTATTGTCAAATAGTCAATAAATAGGGATCAATAATAAATCATTATACATTTCAGGATAATTGGGACAATCTCACCAGAAATGTCCTCTGATCCCGGATATTCACTCCGTGTCCACATGCGTTTCAATCTATTGGGGGAGGCTTGCAATACCATACATTTTCTTTCCTTAGGGGTAATAATAACTTTTGGTGGATCTAGTTACCCACTGAAAAGAGATTTTGTAGTCATTTAGTCTTTTGTCTTTTATAGTGTTCTTATTTTTCTATGGTATGAACCATTTTGGTTCTTTTTAAACATTGCTAATAAAAGTTAATTTTTAACTTGCACTTCTACCTTGCTGACTATATACATTCTGACATTAGCATGTAATCACATCTATAACAGAACTGGTGGAACATGACATGGGACTTTAGATCGGGAAAATTCACCTGTAAGAATAAGGGTGAATTCTGAGAGACCATGGCAGATCACTGACAACACAGACAATTTATCAGATTGCATGTAATGATCTTATTCGGAGGACGCCACTTTAAGTGAATCTTCCATCTTCTTTTTCATCATTCTTGGTGCTAGGACATTTTTTAATGATGGAGCTCTTCAAAATGTCAAAAACGGATTGCTAGGTAATGATTTTCCCACTCCAGCTGTCTGACATCCTCACAATGCTCCTGCAGAGGACGAGAGTAACTCAATATATCATCCAGGAAAACTACCGCAACTCCACCCCCCTGTGAGAAAAACTCCTCATTTATGACCTTTCCACAGACTGCCAGAGCATTGCTTCATCCAAATGTAAGCAGCAAATTTTCGCTATGCCCCTCAGGTGTAGTGAATGTCGCCTCCCATTCGTCACCCTGACTGACACTTATAAGGTTATATGCCTCTCAGGTGCAGTGAATGTCGCCTCTCATTCGTCACCCTGACTGACACTTATAAGGTTATTTGCCCCTCAGGTGTAGTGAATGCCGTCTTCCATTCGTCGCCCTGACGTACACTTATAAGGTTATATGCCCCTCAGGTGTAGTGAATGCCGTCTTCCATTCGTCGCCCTGACGTACACTTATAAGGTTATATGCCCTCAGGTGTAGTGAATGCCGTCTTCCATTCATCACCCTGACGTACACTATAAGGTTATATGCCCCTCATGTGCAGTGAATGCCGTCTCCCATTCATCACCCTGACGTACACTATAAGGTTATATGCCCCTCATGTGCAGTGAATGCCGTCTCCCATTCATCACCCTGACGTACACTATAAGGTTATATGCCCCTCATGTGCAGTGAATGCCATCTCCCATTCATCACCCTGACGTACACTATAAGGTTATATGCCCTCAGGTGTAGTGAATGCCGTCTTCCATTAGTCCATCCTGACGGGACACTTATAAGGTTATATGCCTCTCAGGTGTAGTGAATGCGGTCTTCCATTCGTCACCCTGACATACACTTATAAGGTTATATGCCCCTCAGGTGTAGTGAATGCGGTCTTCCATTTGGCACCCTAACGTACACTTATAAGGTTATATGCCCCTCAGGTGCAGTGAATGCGGTCTTCCATTTGTCACCCTGACGTACACTTATAAGGTTATATTGAGTCGCCATAGCCAGGGCCTGTGGTGTACTCGGCACCGAGCCCGTTCACTTCAAAGGGGGATGACACGGGTAGCACAGCTCGGTCCGTTGCCCTGGGGGCTCACCTCAATAAAAGGGGGATATTTACAGGGGATTATAGGTTTGTAGAAATGTTCGTGACTCCACCTGTGGTTCCTGGTCAGGGTGACCAGCGCTGCAGGGTAGATCCTCTGAGGGGTTGTTACTGGGCAGCAAGGTGTTAAGTCTTCCACAGGCAAGACTGATCCCTCAGGGTATATGGCGGTGTATGGGTGCAGGATCAATAAGGCAGACACACACACGAAAGTATCTTTCTGTACCTTTTACTGATGGTAGGTGCAGGCACGTCCCGGGAAGCTGTCAGGGTGGAGGATGCACTTCCAGTAATCCCACTGAGTAGGTGTAGGGCCTCCGTACTCCTTTATGTGTGAGTTTCTGACCTGTATAGAACGAATTCTAACTCTGTCTTCAGTTATACGCCCGGCTGACTTTGTGGTGAGGCCTTCTCTAGGATAGAACAGTGTCTCTGTATGCAGGACCCTGCTAGACTCCGTCTTCCTGACCCCGGTTACGTATCAGCACTGATGGGCCCTTGCGACATGAAGTCCCACAGGGTCTCTGGTATCTCCTACTAGTCGTGTAGATGCTAGCAAGCTCGGACCCGGTGTCCGGTGGTGCAGAGTAGAGGTAAGCGATCAATGCTGTTTCAACCTCTGTCACTCTCTTTTCCTTCCACTCGCCTTTCGTCCTACTTCTACCTTTAGCATAAGCACACACTAGCAGTAAATGGCAGATTCCCCTTTCTCTTCACCTCTCTCAAAGCGTCGGCACGCTTACTCACTGAAGGTACTCTCAGTGGACTCAGTTCTGACCAGGCTAAAGTGGCTATCGTCTTCCACTACTACTGGACTCCACACAGTAAACTGAGTATTCGCTGAAGTCTTCAGGCTTTCAGTAACTCTCTCCCTCTCTCTGCTCGTCTGAGGTAAAAACCGACAACTACTCACTGCTCTCTAAGACGTTCTGAGGAGATCTGCTCTAGTCTGAGGTGACTAGACTGTTCTGAGGTAACTCACGTGTCTACACTGCCTTATAAACTACGAAAGAGCTCCCTCTGGTGGATATGGGAAATAGTGCAGATGTGTTGTGTGCATATAGGTCATTGTGGGTTTACCTTGGTTGCATCCTCCTGGGAACATGTGGCTCCAGACACAGCTGGGCTACACATCCCCCCTAGTTATCATCAGCACTCCCGGGCTGAAAAGAAATAAATTTTTATATAACATTAACAATAACTCTTCCCTTGCGGGAGGTGAGGACTCTTCAAACGTTGCAATAAATACAAGTAACATATATACAGTATTTACACAATTCTTATATACATTTATATACTTGAACACTGGTTTACTGGCTTACATTTTCTAGGCCTACTCTTGGTACCTAACAGGTAACCTTCCTTTTGTTGTGCGTACTGACCTACGTGGTGTGGGGTCAAGTATAGTAGTATCTGGCCTATCTGTCCTACGTGCCGGTAAACTGTAATACTGCCTTAACCTCTCTAGGGATCTGGCAAGCATACTAGTGGCTGGGCGATGCGGTTCTGTTTCGCCAGGGGATTTTTATTCCTGAGACCCAACATCTGGGGGTTCCACGTTTTGAGATTCCATTTCTTGAGATGCTTCAGGAGCAGGTTCCTCTCAAACTATTTCTTCTGCTGCGGCAACTGGCTCAACTTGACGTTGGGGTGCTTCTTGTGGTTGGTAAAATTGAAGTACTGGAATGATCACAGTGTCCCCGATACAAGGCCAATCTGCAGGAAAATCTCCTAGGTCCGTGTGTATGATTTCACCTGGTTTCTCTTTTTCCATAACAGGTTCTTCTTCATGAAGCTTTAACATGTCTGGACACAGTTTTAGGTGGTCTCTTGATACGGTTGCGGTCGTCTTTCCTCCATCTTTGCTAATGGTACACGTTTTCCTGTTGTCAAATTTTAAATTTTGCACGACATATGGCTCTTTTTCCCATTGATCATCCAATTTGTGCATTCTTCTTTTTTTTTTTTAACACAATTTCTCCAGGTACAAAAGGTTCAGCTGGCGCACTTTTGTTGTAGTTTTCCTCTTGTTTTTCCCTTACTTTACTGAGACTATCTTCCACGCAGGCTTGTACTCTCCTGTACTGTTCCTATCGATTCGTGTCCCAATCTTCAGTAGTAACATCAGCTTCTGGTTCTACAACACGAAGTTCCAAATCCATGGGCAGCTTTCCTGGTCTTGCCCGCATGAGGTAGGCTGGGGTGCAATTGGTGGAACTCACAGGTATGTGATTGTACAGATCTACCAGGTCAGGTAGTAGGTCTGGCCAGCGATTCCTCTCCTCAAGTGGTACCGTCTTCAGCAGATCAATGACTATGTGATTCATCTTTTCACAGAGACAATTTGTTTGGGGGTGGTACGGTGTGGTTCTTATCTTCTTGCATCCGTACAAATGACAGAACTCTTTAAACAACTCTGCTTCAAAGGCAGGACCCTGATCAGTTGACACTTGCTCTGGATATCCATGGGGTCTGCAGAAATACGCTTGAAACGTCTTTGCTGCTGTTTCAGCTGTCAGATCTTTGACAGGGGCGACCACCAGGAACCTGGAGTAGTGATCCACCATTGTCAGGGCATATGAGTATCCTGACCGGCTGGGTGACAACTTGACATGGTCCAAGGCCACGATCTCCAAGGGACGAGTCGTCTTGATGGGTTGCAGGGGTGCTTTCTGGCTGCTGTAGTCTTTTCTTCGGAGGCTACAGGACACACAGTTTTTGCACCATTTCTCGATGGAGCTGTGCATTCCTACCCAGTAGAAACGACACTTCAGCAGGGTTTCCAGCTTCTTCCAGCCAAAGTGCCATGCTCGATCGTGGTAAGCTTCCAACACCATCTGGATGTCCGTTCTGGGGACTACTATCTGCCATACCATCTCATGGGTTCTTGGGTTGACGTACCTTCGGCACAGCTTCTCACGGTAGATAAACAGCCGGCTTCTCTCATTCCACAGCTGCTTTGCTTGCTGAGACGCATCCTTCTCTAAGGAGGAACCTTCCTGAGTTATCAGCTCCTTGATACGGCTGACAACCGGGTCACTGTCCTGGGTCTCCTTCCAGCTGTGGTGAGGTAAAGGGTTTAACTTCTTACCACGCTGCCTCCTGCAGGCTCGTTGCTCGTGGATCATCCCATTTCTGTGGAATGCAGGTAGCTCAATCTCTTCAAGGTCATTCAATTCCTCTTCAGTGTCGGACTCATGCGGCATTCTGGACAAGGCATCAGTGTTGGCATTCTTGCGGCCCGCCCTGTACTTGATTGTGAATTGATAGTTCGACAGCCGAGCCATCCAACGTTGCTCCATGGCTCCCAGCTTGGCTGTTTCAAGATGTGTCAAGGGGTTATTGTCTGTGTAAGCAGTGAACTTGCTGGAGGCTAGGTAGTGCTTGAATCTTTCTGTAATGGCCCAGACCAGTGCCAGGAACTCCAACTTGAAGCTACTGTAGTTCTCTGGGTTTCTCTCGGTCGGCCGGAGCTTCCTGCTTGCATATGCGATGACTTTCTCGAGGCCATTTTGCTTCTGACTGAGGACAGCTCCCAATCCTTCGTTGCTGGCATCAGTGTACTGCAGGAACGGCTGGCTGTAGTCAGGGTAGGCTAAGATCTCATCGCCTGTCAGGATCTCCTTCACTTCCTTGAATGCCTCAGCTTGTTCTTTACCTCAGTGGAATGGAGAATTTCTGCTCTTGAGGGATTGTCCTACCAGGAGGTCCTGCAGAGGCGCTGCTTTCTTGGTGTAGTCCTTTACAAACCTCCCATAGTAACCTGTCAGTCCCAGGAACTGGCGCACCTCCTTGAGATTCTTCGGCTTCGGCCATTTCTGGATGGCAGTGACCTTCTCGGGGTCTGGCGCTACTCCTTCTGAGCTGACAATATGTCCCAAGTACTGTACCTTTTGTTTGAGCAAATGGCACTTTGAAGGCTTCAGTTTCATCCCGTACTTGGACAGTGACTCGAATACCTCTGCCAGGTGCTTCAGATGATTCTCATACGTCTTGGAGTACACAATTACGTCGTCCAGGTACAGCAACATGGTTTCAAAGTTGAGATGTCCAGGCAACTCTCCATCACTCTCTGGAACGTTCCCGGGGCACTGCTGAGTCCAAACGGCATCCTGTCAAACTCACAGAGTCCCATCGGGGTGGTGAAAGCCGTCTTCTCCCGATCCTCCTCAGCCACAGCTACTTGCCAGTACCCACTAGTGAGGTCAAGGGTGGAAAAGTAGTTAGCAGTTTTTAAGGCAGCTAAGGATTCTTCAATGCGTGGTAAAGGGTATGCATCTTTGTGTAATGCGATTCACTTGTCTGTAATCTACACACATTCTCATGCTTCCATCCTTTTTCCTGACTAGGACTAGAGGTGCTGCCCAGGGACTACAACTATCCCTTATCACCCCTGCTTCCTTCATGTCACGCAACATCTCCTTGGCTTTCTGGTAGTGTGCTGGAGGTATAGGCCTGTACCGCTCTTTAATGGGGGGATGGTTGCCTGTAGGGATATGGTGTTGCACTCCCTTAATTGTCCCAAAGTCAAGTGGGTGTTTGCTAAATACCTGAGTGTACTCCTGTACCACTCGAAGTACTCCCTGTTTCTGGTGGGTCGGAGTGGTGTCTGTCCCAACATGGAGCTGCTGACACCAATCCTCCACCTGGGTTGCTGTGTCATTATCCTCCACTGGTTGGATGGAGGCTAAGGACTCCGTCGTGAGAATGGAGTTGTTATCTACTGCATGTAATTTAGCAACAGTGGCATATCGTGGTAAGTTCACTTCATCTTCTCCCCAGTTGAGAAGACGTACTGGTACTCCCATTTCGTACTTCCACTACCCCTCTAGCAGTCAAGAGTGTAGGTCTGTGTTCTGAACAATGGGGCTCTACTACTGCTTGGTAGTTCTGTCCTCTCAGACCTATTGCTGCTCTACACCATATAAGCATTTCACTCATTGGGGGTATCACAATGGGGTTCGGGTCTGTTACCCGTACATTACCAATTTCACCATCTGTCAGTTTCGCTTGCTGCTGACACATCAGGGCCGGATCTCCTTCTGGATCACTCCCTTCTGCTTTGGCTTGGCAACTTCAGCGAGCTGTTGGAGCAAAAACACAACTTCTCCAGACAGTTACTGATAATGTTTGTACCTAAAACCACATTTAAGCCATTTTCCTCATTTACAGTTTTTACTACTAAGAGTCCCTGGTCCTTCAGCTCCACTCTGCCCACCTTTATGTCCACGTTTTTGGCTCCGAGTATTTCAACAGGGAGATCATTAGAGGCGTACACAGCAAAGTCAGGGCTCGGGGGCTGGAGACTGTCCATGGACCAAAACTTATTATACAAGACATCAGGTATGATGGTCACCTGAGATCCAGTGTCCAGCAGGGCAGGGATTGCGATCTCGTCCAGGATGATGGACAGGTATGGTCTTCCTCCCACAAACCTGCGGTTCCAGTCTGAGGGGCCTGAAGAGTCTAGTCCTGGGTGTTGGCCCTCGGACCCAGGATCTGCTTGTTTAAAGGACACTGTCGAGCTAGATGACCTTCTCTGTCGCAACGGTAGCAGATGATCTCTCGGCGAGGATGGTGCTGATCGGGGGTCGCTCCTGAGGGTGGCGTTGTCCTCCTCCGGTGGGGCGACGTCCCCCTCCTCCTCCGGCTCATCCAAGGGACATCCTCTGGGCAGTCAGCTAGCAGGATCTTTCCTCCTTCCGCAGTTGCAGGGCACTCATTACAGTGGCCAGGGTTTTGGTCAGCTGGCGCACTTCTGAGCGCAGACAGTCCAACTCAGTAGGGGGCGCCACCTGCGTTTTGGCTTCCGCCACCAGCGAGGAAAAGGTGGATGCTGCTGGCTTTAGAGTGGCTTCACCCGGGTGACACTGGGTTGCCACCTCGGGCTTCTCCAGGGGTCGCAGTCCTTTTATAGCCATATCCTTTAGGGCATCAAAGGTAGCGTCCGGATGATCCAAGGACCACCAGTGCACAGTTCTGCTTTCAGCTTGGGACCTCAGTCCCCGTACAAATTGTTCCTTCAACATTTTGTTTTCATTGATGGCACTTATAGGGTTAACCTGTTTGAGAGCTTGCAGGGCCCCCTGTAGTCGGCAGGCGTAGTCCCTAATACTGTCATTTGGTTTCTGGGAGCATTGGTAAAACCTCATCCGGAGATCTATTTCAGTGCAGTTCTCAAAAATAGTCTGTAGCTTTAAGAAAATTGCAAGCACTGATTCCTGGTCTGCAGCTGACCATGTCTCTACTTCCCTTTCTGCAGCACCAGTCAGTTGTCCCACTACCACTGCAGCTCTTTGTTTCTCTGTCATAGGGTACATGTCCATTATGCTGCATATTTTGCACTTAAACCCTGACAGGGTGTCTGGCTTACCGCTATACTGAGGGAGCCACTTTGCTCCAGGCAGGTATGGCAGCATCAGCGGTACTATCGGGGCCACCGGACCTGGTGAGGGGCCAGCGTTTCTACCCTGCGTGGCAGCGCCGGCGGGTGAGTCATTGGAGCGGTCGCCCTGGGCCGCGCTGTCAGCTTGCGGCTGCGACATGTCTGCGCCCCCCTAGTTAAGCGTGGCCTACCTTCTCCTGTAGGCCGCAGCTTCCTCTGGTTTCAGTAATCAGCAGGACCTGCGTCGCCGGCGCTCTGACGTCAGAGCGTTCACTGAAGCTCTCCACAGGACCTGCCGCCGCGTCAGCGTTGGGGCGTGTCCGGGACTCAGCGCGCTTTCTGCAGATACGCCCCCTTCTCTTCGCGCTGTAGCGCTGCAATTTGGCGGCAATGGCGGGCAATTGGCGCCAAAAATCACAACAACAGCAATACAGTCTTTTGCACAAAAACAGTCCACTTCAGGCACACAGGACTCACATATAGCGAGCTTCGGATCCTGTTTGTGACGCCAAGTTTAAGATGAGTCGCCCGTAGCCAGAGCCTGTGGGGTACTTGGCACCGAGCCCGTTCACTTCAAAGGGGGATGACACGGGTAGCACAGCTCGGTCCGTTGCCCTGGGGGCTCACCTCAATAAAAGGGGGATATTTACAGGGGATTATAGGTTTGTAGAAATGTTCGTGACTCCACCTGTGGTTCCTGGTCAGGGTGACCAGCGCTGCAGGGTAGATCCTCTGAGGGGTTGTTACTGGGCAGCAAGGTGTTAAGTCTTCCACAGGCAAGACTGATCCCTCAGGGTATATGGCGGTGTATGGGTGCAGGATCAATAAGGCAGACACACACACGAAAGTATCTTTCTGTACCTTTTACTGATGGTAGGTGCAGGCACGTCCCGGGAAGCTGTCAGGGTGGAGGATGCACTTCCAGTAATCCCACTGAGTAGGTGTAGGGCCTCCGTACTCCTTTATGTGTGAGTTTCTGACCTGTAAAGAACGAAGTCTAACTCTGTCTTCAGTTATACGCCCGGCTGACTTTGTGGTGAGGCCTTCTCTAGGATAGAACAGTGTCTCTGTATGCAGGACCCTGCTAGACTCCGTCTTCCTGACCCCGGTTACGTATCAGCACTGATGGGCCCTTGCGACATGAAGTCCCACAGGGTCTCTGGTATCTCCTACTAGTCGTGTAGATGCTAGCAAGCTCGGACCCGGTGTCCGGTGGTGCAGAGTAGAGGTAAGCGATCAATGCTGTTTCAACCTCTGTCACTCTCTTTTCCTTCCACTCGCCTTTCGTCCTACTTCGACCTTTAGCACAAGCACACACTAGCAGTAAATGGCAGATTCCCCTTTCTCTTCACCTCTCTCAAAGCGTCGGCACGCTTACTCACTGAAGGTACTCTCAGTGGACTCAGTTCTGACCAGGCTAAAGTGGCTATCGTCTTCCACTACTACTGGACTCCACACAGTAAACTGAGTATTCGCTGAAGTCTTCAGGCTTTCAGTAACTCTCTCCCTCTCTGCTCTTCTGAGGTAAAAACCGACAACTACTCACTGCTCTCTAAGACGTTCTGAAGAGATCTGCTCTAGTCTGAGGTGACTAGACTGTTCTGAGGTAACTCGCGTGTCTACACTGCCTTATAAACTACGAAAGAGCTCCCTCTGGTGGATATGGGAAATAGTGCAGATGTGTTGTGTGCATATAGGTCATTGTGGGTTTACCTTGGTTGCATCCTCCTGTGAACATGTGGCTCCAGACACAGCTGGGCTACACATCATGCCTCTCAGGTGTAGTGAATGCTGTCTTCCATTCGTCACCCTGACGTACACTTATAAGGTTATATGCCCCTCAGGTGTAGTGAATGCGGTATTCCATTCGTCACCCTTACGTATACTTATAAGGTTATATGCCCTCAGTGCAGTGAATGCGGTCTTCCATTCGTCACCCGACGTACACTAAAGGTATATGCCCTCAGTGTATGAATGCGGTCTTCTTTGTCACCTAAGTACACTATAAGTTTATGCCCCTCAGGTGTAGTGATTGCGGTCTTCCATTCGTCACCCTGACGTACACTTATAAGGTTATATGCCCCTCAGGTGTAGTGAATGCGGTCTTCTATTCGTCACCCTGACGTACACTTATAAGGTTATATGCTCCTCAGGTGTAGTGAATGCGGTCTTCCATTCGTCACCCTGACGTACACTATAAGATTATTGCCCCTCAGGTGTAGTGATTGCGGTCTTCCATTCGTCACCCTGACGTACACTTATAAGGTGATATGCTCCTCTCAAGCTGAGTTTGTAAAACCATTTATCTGGAGGTAATTGGCTAAACAGGTCACGGGTAAAGGACAGGGAAGGTGACCCGCGACTCACAGGCTCAACCCTCCATCATTTTACCAAACCCCCACGTGACTGGAGAGGAGCATGGCCGTATATGAGCCTGAGCCGGACTCTGGAAGGGATTAAATACACGAGATTCCACCATTGTAGCTCCTGGTGTGGAGGCGATGGCACAATCGTATGCCGCCATGTAGGAGACGTCCGGTCACTGGTGATAATTCCCTCATGTGTGGGGTCTATTTGTCTCCAGAGAAATCACACGTTACATTCCACTAGAAAACTGTGTAGAAAAGGCGGCGCGGGGAATTGTGCCAGTAGTGAGGGGAATAATGGCGGAAATGTCACTGACTGAGGAGAAGCCTCCATGTAGCCTCTTCACTCCGGATATCATGTGACCCTGACTTCTCCCCCTGTGACCTCATCACAGGTCCTGTGCGCACAGAGCAGCCATATATGTGGAGTGCGGCTCAGCGGGTGGATTATTACAGGATTCTTATGATTTTACATCGGATCATCTTCTTCTCATTCAGGTCTCTACAATATCGGATCCTCTCAGTGAAGATCTTCTATAGAAGAGAATTTTCCTGATTTACCCATCAAAGATGGATATGGACAGAGACAAGATGGCGGAGAGGATATTACACCTCACCCTAGAGATCCTCTTCCGTCTCACTGGAGAGGTGAGAGATTCTGATGACGTCGCATTACATCATTCTTATCTATGGGAATAACGGACAGAACTGGAGAGGTGAGGACTCTGGAAATGTCTGTAGTGAGATTTATTAATGTGTCTCTCCGTTACCAGGATTACACAGTAGTGAAGAAGACCTCTAGTGATCGCTGTCAGGACCCTGTGTCTGAGGGATGGGGAAGACCCCTGAGCCCAATCACGGGGCCTCCACCTCACCCCCTGATCCATGAGGACATCAATGACCAGAAGATCCTAGAAACTCATCTACAAGATGATTGAGCTGCTGACTGGAGAGGTGACACTGCTGGGAATGCTGGGACATTATACAGTAACACTATGAAGGGATCGGGGGATGACGGTATCATTGTATGTGTCAGGTTCCTATAAGGTGTCAGGATGTCGCTGTCTATTTCTCCATGGAGGAGTGGGAGTATTTAGAAGGACACAAAGATCTGTACAAGAACGTCATAATGGAGGTTCCCCAGCCCCTCACATCACCAGGTAATAGACAGGACTAAATACACACGGCCTATAATTATCTGTATGTAAGAATGAATTCACTCCCTGTATGTGTTTCCTCCAGATCTATCCAGTAAGAGGACAACACCTGAGAGATGTCCCCGTCCTCTTCTTCCACAGGACTGTAACCAAGAAGATCCCAATGCTCCTCAGGATCATCAGGTAGATGGAGAGAAGGTGGCAGGAGATCTCCCCTATGATGTGTAGACGCCTGTGAAGGTCTTGTGCTCAGTCTTGTTTTATCCCCCAATATTATATGTTTTATACTTGTGTAATGAGAACGGTGGAGATGGCAGGATTAGAGCTGATCATAGATGGGACTTCTCCATCTGTCGGTGACTTTTACAATATTTGTTTCAGGGTGAAGATCTGACCCATATTAATACTACAGAGACATATGTGAGGGGTGCTGAGTGGTGTAAAGAGGAGATTCCCACATATGACCACCAAGGTGAGTAGTAACCACTAAATGCAGAGAAGTCACAGATTCTTCTCAGTCACCGGCTGTGGCTGCTTTATCGGTGGTGTAGTCCGGCCGTATTACCATGATCACCATTTTACCTCTAGACCACAACAGTCTCCTCCACTCAAAACTGTTCAAATGACTTTGGTCACTGAAAGTCCTTTTCTATAGAACTTACACCCTGGAGGATCCACCTACCCCTGGTATTAGAAGACGCTGACCGTTACCTGCCCAGAACTGTAAACTATAAAGCCAAATGACAGCGCACGTAGAATGTGCTGACAAGATAGAAAATCACTTGAAGGAAATATTATGATGGGCCTGTAAGAGAAAGCGGAGGGTAATGATGCTGTTGGCTTCCTAGATCCCTGAGATCTTATCGGATGAATCTTCTCTCCCTTCTGTGCTGCTGAATGTCTCATATGGTCCCTACAAGACCAGGTCCAGTCTTTCTGGCCAAACTTCCCTTTTATGATCGACAACATTAACCCCTTACTGCCATCGGACGTACTATCCCGTCCATGGTACCTGGGCCCGTATGACCGGGGACAGGATAGTACGTCTCGTGCGATCGGACGCGCTCCCGGGGGGAGCGCAGCCGATCGCGGCCGGGTGTCAGCTGATTATCACAGCTGACACCCATGACTGTGTGTCAGGAGCGGTCACGGACCGCTCCCGGCACATTAACCCCTTGCACACCGCGATCAAACATGATCGCGGTGTACTGGGGGCACAGGGGAGGATCGCGCAGGGTGGGGGCTCCCTGCGCGCCCCCCTGAGACCCTCAGAGCAGCGCGATGTGATCGCGCTGTTCTGAGGGCTTCCTCCCTCCCAGGACCCGGATCCAAGATGGCGCCGGGGTCCTGGAGGGAGGCGACTACCTCAGTGCCTGCCGAGAGCAGGCACTGAGAAGCCTGCTTCACTGCCTGAGCGATCGCTGGTGTGACAGAGTGCTGTGCACACTGTCACACCAGCGATCTGACATTTTACAGTAATGTCCCACCCTGGGACAAAGTAAAAAAGTTAAAAAAATAAAAATAAACATGTTTTAAAAAAAATCCAAAATAAATAAAAAAAAATATATATATATTCCCCAATAAATTCATTCTTTCCTGTAAATAAAAAAAACAAAGCAATAAAAGTACACATATTTGGTATCGCCGCATCCGTAACGACCCCCCTATAAAATTGCCCCACTAGTTAACCCCTTTAGTGAACCCCTTAAAAAAAAAAAAAAAAAAACGAAGCAAAAAATCAATGCTTTATCATCATACCCCCGAACAAAAAGTAGAATAACACGTGATCAAAAAGACCGATATAAAAAAACATGGTACTGCTGAAAACGTCGTCTTGCCCCGCAAAAAACGAGCCGTCACACAGCATCATCAGCGAAAAAATAAAGTTATAGCTCGCAGAATAAAGCGATGCAAAAATAATTATTTTTTATATAAAATTGTTTTTATTCTATAAAAGCGCCAAAACATAAAAAAATTATATAAATAAGGTATCGCCATAATCGTACTGACCCGAAGAATAAAACTGCTTTATCAATTTTACCACACGCGGAACAATAAAAACGCCTCCCCCAAAAGAAATTCATGAATTGCTGATTTTTGTTCATTCTAACCTCCCAAAAATCGAAATAAAAAGCGATCAAAAAACGTCACGTGCTCAAAAATGGTACCAATAAAAACGTCAACTCGTCCCGCAAAAAATAAGACCTCACATGACTCTGTGGGCCAAAATATGCAAAAATTATAGCTCTCAAAATGTGATGATGCAAAAACTATTTTTGCAATAAAAAGCGTGTTTTAGCGTGACAGCTGCCAATCATAAAAACCCGCTATAAATAGTAAATCAAACCCCCCTTTATCACCCCCTTAGTTAGGGAAAAATAATAAAATTAAAAAAATTTATTTATTTCCATTTTCCAATTAGGGTTAGGGTTGCGGCTAAAGTTAGGGTTAGGGTTGGCGCTAAAGTTAGGATTAGGGTTAGGGTTGGGATTAGGGGTGTGTTAGGGTTAGGTTTGTGGTTAGGGTTGGGACTAGGGTTAGGGTGTGTTGGGGTTAGGGTTGGAGTTAGAATTGGGGGGTTTCCGCTGTTTAGGCACATCAGGGGCTCTCCAAATGTGACATGGCGTCTGATCTCAATTCCAGCCAATTCTGCGTTGAAAAAGTCAAACGGTGCTCCTTCACTTCTCAGCTCTGCCATGCGTCCAAACAGTAGTTTATCCCCACATATGGGGTATCAACGTACTCTGGACCCCAAGAGTTATTGTGCAATTTGTCCTATTTCTTCTGTTACCCTTGGGAAAATAAAAAACTGGGGGCGAAAATATCATTTTTGTACAAAAAAAATTATTTTTTTGTTTTTACGGCTGTACATTATAAACTTCTGTGAAGCACGTGGGGCTTCATAGCGCTCACCACACATCTAGATAAGTTCCTTGTGGGGTCTATTTTCCAAAATGGGGTCACTTGTTGGGGATTTCCACTGTTTAGGCGCATCAGGGGCTCTCCAAATGCGACATGACGCCCCCAGACCATTCCATCAGTCTGCAATCCAAAACGTCACTACTTCCCTTCCGAGCCCCAACGTGTACCCATACAGTAGTTTTCTCCCACATATTGGATATCAGCGTACTCAGGACAAATTGGACAACAACTTTTGGGGTCCAATTTCTCCTGTTACCCTTGTAAAAATAAAATATTGGGGCAAAAAAATCATTTTTGCAAAAAAAAAAAGATTTTTTATTTTTACAGCTGTGCGTTATAAACTTCTGTGAAGCACTTCGGGGTTCAAAGTGCTCACCACACATCTAGATAAGTTCCTTGTGGGGTCTATTTGCCAAAATAGGGTCACTTGTGGGGGGTTTCCACTGTATAGGTCCATCAGGGGCTCTCCAAATGTGACATGACGCCCCCAGACCATTCCATCAAAGTCTGCAATCCAAAACGTCACTACTTCCCTTCCGAGCCCTGACGTGCGCCCATACAGTAGTTTTCTCCCACATATTGGGTATCAGCGTACTCAGGACAAATTGGACAACAACTTTTGGGTTCCAATTTCTTCTGTTACCCTTGTGAAAATAAAATATTGGGGGCGAAAAAATCATTTTTGTAAAAAAAAAAAAGATTTTTTATTTTACGGCTGTACGTTATAAACTTTAGTGAAACACCTGGGGGTTAAAAGTTCTCACCACACATCTAGATAAGTTCCTTGAGGGGTCTAGTTTCCAAAATTGTGTCATTTATGGGGGTTTCCACTGTTTAGGCAGATCAGGAACTCTCCAAACACGACATGGCGTCCAGCCAATTCTGCGTTGAAAAAGTCAGACGGCGCTCCTTCCCTTCCAAACTCTGCCATGCACCCAAACAGTGGTTTACCCCCACATATGGGGTATCAGCGCACTCAGGACAAATTGCACAATAACTTTTGGAGTCTTGTTACCCTTGGAAAAATAAAAATTGGGGTGAAAAGATCATTTTTGTGGAAAAAATATGATTTTTAAATGTTACGGCTCTACGTTATAAACTTGTGTGAAGCACTTGGGGGTTCAAATTGCTCACCAAAGATCTAGAAAAGTTCCTTAGGGGGTCTAGTTTCCCAAATGGGGTCATTTGTGGGGGGTTTCCACGGTTTAGGCACATCAGGGGCTCTCCAAATGCAACATGGCATCCAATCTCAATTCCAGCCAATTTTGGTTGGAAAAAGTCAAATGGTGCTCCTTCGATTCCGAGCTCTGCCGTGCGCACAAACAGTGGTTCCCCCCCACATATGGGGTATCGGCGTACTCAGGACAAATTGGACAACAACTTATGTGGTCCAATTTCTCCTGTTACCCTTGGGAAAATAAAAAATTAGTGACTAAAAGATAATTTTTGTGGGAAAAAAATAGGATTTTTTATTTTCATGCCCGGGCATTATAAACTTGTGTGAAGCACTTGGGGATTCAAAGTGCTCACCAAAGATCTAGATAAGTTCCTTAGGGGGTCTAGTTTCCAAAATGGGGTCACTTGTGGGGGTTTGTACTGTTTAGGCTCATCTGGGGCACTGCAAACGGAACATGACCCCCATCAACGTCTGCATTCCAAAACGTTACTACTTCCTTTCCAAGCCCTGCCGTGCACCCAAACAGTTCCCCCCCCCACATATGGGGTATCAGCGTACTCAGGACAAATTGGACAACAACTTTTGGGGTCCAATTTCCTTGGGAAAATTCAAAAATTTGGGACTAAAAAAATCATTTTTGTGGAAAATTGTTTTTTTTTTTTTTCACACCCAGGCATTATAAGCTTTTGTGAAACACTTGGGGGTTCAAAGTGCTCACAACAGATCTAGATAAGTACCTTAGGAGGTCTAGTTTCCAAAATGGTGTCACTTGTGGGGGTTTCCACTGTTTAGGCGCATCAGGGGCTCTCCAAACACGACATTGAGTCCAATCTCAATTCCCGCCAATTTTGTTTGAAAAAGTCAAACGGCGCTCCTTCCCTTACGAGCTCTGCCGTGTGCCCAAACAGTGGTTTTCCCCCACATATTGGGTATTGGCGTACTCAGGAGAAATTGCATAACAACCTTATCTGTCCATTTTCTCCTTTTACCCTTGTGAAAATAAAAAAAAAGTTTGTAAAAGATCATTTTTGTGGCTAAAAAGTTAAATATTCATTTTTTCCTTCCACGTTGCTTTAGTTCCTGTGAAGCACCTGAAGGGTTAATAATCTTCTTGAATGTGGTTTTGAGTACCTTGAGGGTGCAGTTTTTAGAATGGTGTCACTTTTGGGTATTTTCTGCCATATAGACCCCTCAAAGTGACTTCAAATGAGAGGTGGTCCCTAAAAAAAAATGGCTTTGTAAATTTTGTTGTAAAAATGAGAAATCGCTGGTCAACTTTTAACCCTTATAACTTCCTAACAAAAAAAAATTTTGTTCCAAAATTGTGCTGATGTAAAGTAGACATGTGGGAAATGTTATTTCTTAACTATTTTGTGTGATATATTTCTCTGTTTTAAGGGAATAAAAATTCAAAGTTTGAAAATTGCTAAATTTTAAAAATTTTCGCCATATTTGCGTTTTTTTCAAAAATAAACGCAAGTTATATCGAAGAAATTTTACTTCTAACGTGAAGTACAATATGTCATGAGAAAACAGTCTCAGAATCGCGAAGATCCGTTGAAGCGTTCCAGAGTTATAACCTCATAAAGAGACAGTGGTCAGAATTGTAAAAATTGGCCCGGTCATTAACGTGCAAACCACCCTTGGGGGTGAAGGGGTTAAATGTGCAGTGAAGCCAAGTGTGAATTTCTGTACAATAACAGCAGAGTTTCCCTTGATCCTGACTTTTCAATTTGTATTAAAACTACCGTATTTTTCGGACTATAAGATGCATTTTTTTCCTTCAAAAATCTGGAGGAAAATGAATGGGTGCGTCTTATAGTCCGGATGTACTGACTGTGGTGGGGAGGTGGGGGAACGGCATCGGCGGAGCAGCAGGTCACAGGAGGCTGGAGACGGTGGCTGCAGCTGACTCCTGTTCCCGCTGCTAAAGAGAAATGAATAGGCACTGCATTCCACACCCATGGGATTTGAGGGCAATGAATATTCATTTCTGTTTAATTATTGTATCTGTTTATGATAAGTCCCCAACCCCGGTCCTGGTATGCATGGCCCCATCAGAAAACATTAGTTACCTACCCGAAGCTCCCTCGCAGTGTCCTGCTTCGATGCCAGCAACCTCTTTATGCTTGTAAGCAGCACATGGCAGGGACGTCACGCGTTGCTCACAAGCAGAGCACAGCTCATGAATACTCACTGTTCTCTGTGCTGCTTACAAGCATAAAACAGTTTCTGGCACCGGAGCCTGAGGCTGCAAGGGAGCGCCGGGTAGGTAAGTGTAATGGTTTGTTATTTTTATTGCTTTCTGCTGGGGCCATGCATACCAAGATAGGAATGGGTGTGGGGGCCACTTATAAGGATGGGGCCATGCATACCATGACGAGATGGGCCATGCATACCAGGATTGGGTGGGAGTGGACCATGGAAACCAGGATTGGGGGGTGAGGGGACCATGCATACCAGGATTGGGGGGTGAGGAAACTGTTATGTTTCGGTAACTGAGGAGAAATAGCAAAAGCAGTAATACACCAGAGAGGCTGGAACCTATTGGATTGCAGTAACCTGAACTAACCACACAACTAGAAGTAGGCGTGGAGCATTCCTACGGTGATCCTAGACGCCTGGTCACAGCCTGAGAGATAACTACCCCTAAAGGCAGAAAGATGAAAGATATCTGCCCCGGAGCAGATCCCCAAAGAAAATAGGAAGCCCCCAAACATGTAATGGCGGTTAGACAAGGAGAAAGCACAGACACAGACAGAAAATAGAATGAGCAAACGCTGGGGCCCAAACTGTCTAGACAGAAAAGTACACGAAAGAATTCTGACTGCAATCCAACAAAAACCCTAACAAAAATACCAACACTTCTGATTGCCAAAAAACCTGAGATCACACGATCTCATCCACCTAAATCAGATCTCTGGTGTAACAAAACGCTATTCAGCAAATAAAAAGTAACTAAGGAGCAAAGCAAAAGTGCAGACACAAACGGAGCACAATTGCAGCGCCAGACCCCCAAAAGGGGACAGGCTGCAGTCACTGCAAGCAGCAAACCAGCAGAGAAAAAACAAACAGAGGAAAAAAAACAGCAAACACTTATCTGAGGGAGAGCAGGAAACTAGCAGTGCTTCAAGCATGACCAGAAGGAACAATTGATAACCGGCAAGGCTGCTGGGAACTCAGGCCACTTATATCCTACAATTCAGTGCCAGCTGAAGGCCATTCAATAATCAGTTCATTACCCTCAGCAACCACCGGAGGGAGCTCCAGCTCAGAGGTCGCCTCCAGCATATTCACAACAGTACCCCCCCCTTGAGGAGGGGTCACCGAACCCTCACCTGCGCAACCAGGCCGATCAGGATGGGCTCGATAATAGGCACGGATAAGTCTCCCAGCATGAATGTCCGAAGCAAACACCCAAGAATTGTCCTCCTGACCATAACCTCTCCACTTAACCAAATACTGGAGTTTCCGTCTAGCAAAACGAGAATCCAATATCTTCTCAACCACATACTCCAAATTGCCCTCAACCAAAACAGGGTCGGGAGGCGCAGCCATAAGAACCACTGGTTTGACAAACCTCTTCAATAAGGACTTGTGGAACACGTTATGGATCTTAAATGTCCCTGGAAGAAGCAAACGGAAGGAAACCGGATTAATAATTTCCATGATCTTATAAGGTCCAATGAACCTTGGCTTAAATTTTCGAGATGTAACCTTCATAGGGATATTCCTTGAGGACAACCAAACCAAGTCCCCCACTTTAAAGCGAGGACCATCAGTCCTATGCCGGTTGGTAAACCGATGGGCCTTCTCCTGAGAGAGAAACAACCTCTCCACCACCTGGTCCCAAATCTGCTGCATACGCTGCACAATAGAGTCAACCCCTGGACAGACAGAAGCCTCCGCATGTCCTGAAGAAAATCGAGGGTGAAACCCGGAATTGCAGAAAAATGGAGACATCAAGGTGGCAGAGCTAGCTCTATTATTAAGAGCAAACTCAGCCAAAGGCAAAAAAGAGACCCAGTCATCTTGATCAGCAGACACAAAACATCTCAAATAAGTCTCCAAGGTCTGGTTTGTTCTCTCGGTTTGTCCATTGGTCTGAGGGTGAAATGCAGAGGAGAAAGACAACTGAACACCAACTTTAGAACAAAATGTCCTCCAAAATCTGGAAACAAACTGGACTCCTCTGTCAGACACAATGTTCTCCGGAATGCCATGTAACCGAACCACATGCTGAAAGAATAAAGGCACCAACTGGGAGGAGGAAGGCAACTTAGGTAATGGCATAAGGTGTATCATCTTGGAAAACCTATCACAGATTACCCAGATAACGGTCATTCTCTGAGAGACAGGAAGGTCAGAAATAAAATCCTTAGAAATATGGGTCCGTGGCCTCTTGGGTACAGGTAATGGCATTAACAAACCACTAGAACGAGAGCAAGGCTTGGAATGAGAGCAAGTCCCACAGGACTGCACAAAGTCCCTGACGTCATGAGACAAAGTAGGCCACCAAAAGGAGCGACTCACCAAGTCTCTGGTACCAAAAATCCCGGCATGGCCAGCCAACGCGGAACAATGAATCTCAGACATCACACTCTTTTTCCACTGGTCATGAACAAACCACTTCCCAACAGGGCAGCGCTCAGGTTTATCCTCCTGACACCCTTCCAGAGCCAGTCTCAAATTGGGCGAAATGGCAGAAAGAACCACACCCTCTTTCAAAATAACAGCAGGATCAGATAACTCAGGAGAATCCGCAAAGAAACTCCTCGAGAGGGCATCCGCCCTGACATTCTTAGTGCCAGGAAGAAAAGAAACCACAAAATTAAAACGTGTGAAAAACAAGGCCCACCTGGCCTGTCTAGCATTAAGTTGCTTGGCTGATTCGAGATAAACCATGTTCTTATGGTCCGTGAGGACCCACCACCTGATGTTTGGCTCCTTCCAGCCAATGTCTCCACTCTTCAAAGGCCCACTTCATGGCCAATAACTCCCGATTACCCACGTCATAATTACGTTCAGTTGGAGAAAATTTTCGAGAGAAAAAGGCACAAGGGTTACTCTTAGAGGTCTCTGGATCCCTTTGGGACAAAACTGCACCTGCCCCAATCTCAGAGGCATCAACCTCCACCTGAAAAGGTAGAGAAACATCAGGCTGCTGTAGAACAGGAGCAGAAATGAATCTCTGCTTAAGTTCCTGAAACGCAGAGACTGCCTCAGGAGGCCAATTCACCACATCAGAACCCTTTTTGGTCAAATCAGTCAATGGTTTAACAATACCAGAGAAATTACCAATAAATTTGCGATAAAAATTGGCAAACCCCAAAAATCTCTGAAGAGCCTTTAATGAAGTAGGTTGGACCCAATCACAGATGGCTTGAACCTTGACCGGGTCCATTTCAATAACAGACGGAGACAAAATGAATCCCAGAAATGAGACCTTCTGTACGCCAAAAAGACACTTTGATCCCTTCACATACAGTGCATTCTCTCTCAAAATCTGGAACACAGTCCAAACATGTTTCACATGAGAGTCCCAGTCATTGGAAAAAAATCAAGATATCATCCAAATAAACAATCAGAAATTTATCCACAAAATCCCTGAAAATGTCATTCATGAAGGACTGGAAGACGGAAGGAGCATTAGTAAGCCCAAAAGACATCACTAGGTACTCAAAATGCCCCTCTGGGGTATTAAACGCCGTCTTCCATTCATCCCCGTGCTTAATGCGAATAAGGTTATACGCCCCCCTGAGGTCAAGCTTTGTAAACCAACTAGCACTTTTGTTAGGGTTCGAGTTCCCGCTGCTGCACAAGGGGAGTCTCGAACCAGTCCCGCTGCGGTCTCCCATTCATCTCCGTCCGCAGTGGAGCCTGCTCATCTTAGACGTCTGTCCCAGCGTCTCGCCCAGTCTAACAGTGTGCAGAGGATTACTGCTGCTCCTCCAGGCTCTGCTATTGTGGCCAGTACTGGTTAGTGGTGAGCAGACGTCTTTAGGACAAAGTCTTTGTTTTCCCCTTCTGAGCATGCCCAGAGTGAGATCTCTCATTGGAGATCAGGGGTCACATGCTCAGGTACTGCAGCAGCTCCTATTGGTCCGCCAGGAAGGTCCTGTGACTACTGGTGTTCTGGAACAAGTTTAATTGGTCCTTGTTTCTGGCCGCTCCTGTAGCTGTTACTATAAAAGGGTAGCATGGCTGGGCCGCCATGTGCTAGTATCAATCTTTATATGCTTTGCGCCAGAGTGGTCATGCGTGTGTGTGGTTAGGGCCCGGCTGAAATAAGCCCCTAGAATACTGACTTAATTTGTGAGGAGTTTGGTATGCTAGCTGGTCAGGGTCAGTGTCCTAGATGCCCTAGATTACCGGCATAACCGGTGAGGAGTTTGATTGCCGTATTCAGGGCCTGGCGTTCAGACGCCATAGATTGCGGGTGACTCCCGCGAGGACATGATCACGTTCTATGTTCGCTTAGCAGTTAACTGTGTACCTGGGTGCCTGACAGGACACAGAAGTTTGTCTCAGCGGCCCTGTGACGTAACAGGGTTCGCTTTCAATGCTAGACAGCGCCCTAGCGTGTTTATTTTGCGACTCAGTTGTGTTAAGTGAGTTCGCACACATCGCCATATAGCGCTGCGGCACTCCTTCTAGGGCTCTGTGGATTTACAGAGTTCGCACATATTGCCACAGCGCGTTACGGCGTTTATTTTGGCGACTCTGCGGGATAACCGAGTTCGCTTCTTGCGCCATTTTACTAGCAGCAGGCTCCACCTGCACGGTGGACCCCGGGCTGCGAACGCACCTCTCCACATCAAATATTTGGTGCATTCCGCAGACCCTAACAACTTTTCACTCTGGAAAATAGGTCAGAAATCAAAGGTAACGGATATTGATATTTAACAGTTATCTTATTCAGGAGGCGATAATCAATACACGGCCTCAATGAACCATCCTTTTTGGCCACAAAGAAAAAAGCGGCGCCCAAGGGTGAAGAGGATGGTCTGATATAACCCTTCTCCAATGACTCCTTGATATAAGATCGCATAGCATCGTGTTCAGGTACAGACAAGTTAAAAAGGCGACCTTTAGGAAATTTACCACCAGGCACTAATTCAATAGCGCAGTCATAGCTCCTGTGAGGGGGCAAGGATGCAGATTTACTTTCACTAAACACATCAGAAAAATCAGTCAAAAAGTCAGGGACATCCTGAGACTGGGGAGAGGCAGAAAAAACAGGAGTGTCAGTATTAACACACTGGCAGCCCCAACTGGTCACAGACACAGATTTCCAATCCAAAACAGGATTATGAGACTGTAACCAAGGGAAACCTAGTACAATAATGTCATGCAGATTATGCAGCACCAGAAATTTGCAACTCTACTGATGATCTGGTTCAACCCTCATTATCACCTGAGTAGAAAACTGGGGTTTATTCTCCGCCAAAGGGGTAGAATCAATGCCCAGTAGGGGAATAGACTTCCGCAGGGGTATCATGGGAAACCCACAACGTTTGGCAAAGTCAAAATCCATCAGGTTAATAGCTGCTCCTGAATCAACAAAAGCCTGAGCAGAAAATGTGGACAGGGAGCAAATCCGGGTAACAGTCAACAGAAATTTAGTCTGAACACTACCCAAGACAACTGAGCATGCAAAACGTCTTCCCCGCTTAGGGCAGACTGAAATAGCATGAGAGGCATCACCACAGTAGAAACATAACCCATTGCGCTTATGAAACTCATGACGCTGAGTCCCAGAAGTCACTCTATCACACTGCATGGGCTCAGGAGCTGGCTCACAAGGCAACACTATCTCACGCATACCTCTGCGCTCACGCAAACGTCTGTCAATTTGAATAGCAAAAGACATAGAATCATTGAGACCAGAGGGAACAGGGAATCCCACCATAATGTCCTTTACATTCTGACAGACCCTTTAGAAAAAGGGCTGCCAAAGCATCATCATTCCATTTGGTCAGGACTGCCCACTTTCGAAATTTCTGACAATACAACTCAGCGTCTTCAAGACCCCGATTTAATGCCAACAAGATCTTTTCAGCTTGATCAGTGACATTAGGTTCATCGTACAACAACCCCAGAGCCTGAAAAAATACATCAATATCATTCAAAACAGGATCCCCAGGTGTCAGGGAAAAAGCCCAATCCTGAGGGTCGCCGCGCAGCAGGGAGATAACAATTTGAACCTGCTGTGCCGCTTTCCCTGAGGACTTAGGCTTTAAGGCAAAAAACAACTTACAGTTATTTTTGAAATTCAGAAATTTAGATCGATCCCCCAAACACAAATCTGGCATGGGGATCCTAGGTTCCACAAACGGCAACCCAGCAAGATAGGTAGCAATACTCCCAACCTCAGTGGCAAGCTGATCCACACTGCCAGACAACTGTGGAAACTCCATTGAGAGAAAAAAAAATAATTCCTCCTCAGCACCCAGGAAAAGAGGGGGAAAAAATGCAACAAACAGAGTTTCCTTATTACTATTTCCCCTTCTATGAGTACCATACAATTTTCAGTTTTTGGGCCGGTTATACTGTTATGTTTCGGTTACTGAGGAGAAATAGCAAAAAATAGCAAAAGCGATAATACACCAGAGAGGCTGGAACCTATTGGATTGCAGTAACCTGAACTAACCACACAACTAGAAGTAGCTGAGGAGCGTTCCTACGGTGATCCTAGATGCCTCGTCACAGCCTGAGAGATAACTACCCCTAAAGGCAGAAAGATGAAAGCTATCTGCCCCGGAGCAGATCCCCAAAGAAAATAGGAAGCCCCCAAACATGTAATGGCGGTTAGACAAGAAGAAAGCACGGACACAGACAGAAAATAGAATGAGCAAACGCTGGGGCCCAAACTGTGTAGACAGAAAAGTACGGGAAAGAATTCTGACTGCAATCCAACAAAAACCCTAACAATAATACCAACACTTCTGATTTCCAAAAAAACCTGAGATCACACAATCTCATCCACCTAAATCTGATCTCTGGTTAACAAACGCTATTCAGCAAATAAAAAGTAACAAAGAAGCAAAGCAAAAGTGCAGACACAAACGGAGCACAATTGCAGCGCCAGACCCCCAAAAGGGACAGCTGCAGTCACTGCAAGCAGCAAACCAGCAGAGAAAAACAAACAGAGGAAAAAACAGCAAACACTTATCTGAGGGAGAGTGTTATGTTTGGTAGCTGAGGAGAGCAGGCAAAAACGGCAATACACCAGTGAGGTTGGAATCTACTGGATTGCAGTACCCTGACTAACCACACAACTAAAGGCAGCCGTGAGCTTTCCCTACGTTGGTCCTAGACGCCTCGTCACAGCCTGAGAGGCTAACTACACCATAAAGATAGAAAGAGGAAAGCTATCTGCCTCAGAGCAGATCCCCAAAGAACATAGGAAGCCCCCAAACATGTAATGGCGGTTAGACAAGAGGAAATACAGACACAGACAGAAAATAGTATGAGCAACGCTGGGGCCATCTGACTAGACAGAAAAAGATAGGAAGGATACTTACTGCAATCCAAAAAAACCCTAAAAAAAGCCATCGCTACTATTGCAAAAACACCTGAGATCACACGACCTCTACCACCTAAATTAGTTCTCTGGTGTAACAAAACTCTCTGGTGTAACAAAACTAAGCCGCAGCCACAGAAAAAAACTGGAAAAGGCAAATGAACAAACAACAATGCTCCAGAGGAACCGAGAGGAGCCCAAGCCCCCGGGAGGGAACCTGGCCAACCTCACAGAAATGCAGAGAAATATTCAAATGCAAGCACAAAAACAAAAAACAGAAAATAATATCAAAGCGCAGGAGAAGAGACAAGACTCAGCAAGCTTCCAAGTGAACCAGGAAACAACGTTGAGACAAGAACAATTGATCACCGGCAACCATGATGGGGGAACCTCCCTCATATCCAGCAGTCTGTGATTCCTGATTGCAATCCTCATTGAATGGTTCAGTACTGTTTGTAACCACCAGAGGGAGCTTCTGCTCAAATTCATTTCTAAAACATAACAGGAGAGCAGGAAACTAGCAGTGCTTCAATCAAGACCAGAAGGAACAATTGATAACCGGCAAGGCTGCTGGAACTCAGACCACTTATATCCTACCATTCAGCTCCAGCTGAAGGCCATTCAATAATCAGTTCATTACCCTCAGCAACCACCGGAAGGAGCTCCAGCTCAGAATCGCCTCCAGCATTTTCACAACAGGGAACCATAAATACCAGGATATGGATGAGCAGGTACCATGCATACCAGGATAGGGATGAGGGGCACCATGCATACCAGGATTGGGGGATGAGGGGACCATGCATACCAGGATGAGGAATAAGGTGCCATGCATACCAGATTTGGGTGGGGGTGAGGGACCTTACATACCAGGATAGGGATGAGGGAATCCATGCATACCAGGATTGGGGATGAGAGGACCATGCATACCAGGATAGGAATGGGGTGCCATGCATACCAGATTTGGGTGGGGGTGAGGGGACCATACATGCCAGGATAAGGATGAGGGATCCATGCATACCAGGAAGGGATGAGGGTGCCATGCATACCAGGATAGGAGTGGGGCAGCACAATACCAGCATGGGAGACCATATACCTATAAAAATGCTGCAACCCGGGTGTAGAACGGTTCATAGCTAGTAATGCATATAATAGTGTTGATATTTTGTTGATAATGCCTATAATATTGGTTATTGTGAGGCTTAGAAAAAATTTACAAATGACACTGGCGGCGCCTGTCCAGTAGCATACTTATTATAGATGTAACTGCGCAGGCGCCATCATCGCCGGTGACATTTGCTGGATGTAATTTTTTATGTGAAATAAGGGGCAGGTCACTGAAGGATCCATGACCTGTCATAAGCCAATACAGATGAATATGTTCACAGAGCACCACATAAGCCATGCCCACAGGCCACCCACAGTCCCGCCCACAATCCCACCCGAAGGACGAGAATATCATTAACTGAAACTACAAATACAGATTAAACAAAACCAACCGCAGCTGCCCAGAAAAGGCCCATCTATTAGGTGCGCCAATTCTGGCCCTTTGCCTGGCTCTTCCCACTTGCCCTGTAGGGGTCGCAAGTGGGGCTCATATTTGTGGGGTTGATATCACCTTTGTATTGTCAGGTGACATCAAGCCCACGGTTTAGTAATGGATAGGTGTCTCTCCATTCCTAACCCCATAGTTACATGGTAAATAAAGACACAGCCAGAATAAAGTCTTTTATTAGAAATAGAACAAAACAGTTTTACTTTTTTACTTAAAAATAGCAAACATAGGTGAGTATAACGAATGCCTATTTCCACCAAAGAGCTCGTTCTCCTGTAATAAAAATAAAATAACAAAACAACACTATAACATACTTGTCTGTCGCTCTGTCCCACGACGTAATCATGGCTGAGGGATAATTAATTTTCAACCTGGACGGTGCCAAGATGCAACCAACCAGACTGAGAACCATTGGTGAATGAGCCGCTGCGAGCGCAGTGTCATTGACCAGCAGTGACATCATCGAGGTTCCCAGCCGGGCTGAACTGCAGTGACCTCAGGACCATGGGAAAAAGTCAGTGATGAGGTCATCACAGTTCAAGCTAAGTGACTTCACAGCAGATCACCGTGAGAATTCTCTGCTTGTTATTTTTAAATAAAACAAAACACAGTTTTCGTTTTTTATTTCAAATAAAAGACTATTCTGGCTGTGTCTTTGTTTACCATATAACTAGAGGATTAAATAATGGAGAGGTGTCGTGTAGACACCTCTCCATTACTAAGCTGTGGGCTTGACGTCACCTGACAACACAAGGGTGACATCAACCCCACAAACATGAACCCCACTTGCCACCACGACAGGGTAAGTGGGAAGAGCGGGGCAAAACGTCAGAATTGGCGCATCTAATAGCCTGAGAATAACAGCACCCAGTTGTGAGCATTAACAAAGCTGGTTGTCAAAAATGGGGGGGACCCCAGGCCGTTTTTTTTTTAAGTATTTATTTAATTAAAAAAAAAGTGTGGGGACCCCTCTATTCTTGATAACCAGCCTTGCTGAAGCTGACGGTTGTAGCCCCCAGTTGTGAGTTTTGCCAGACAGGTTCTAGGAAATACAGGGGAACCCACTCCGGGTTTTTCATTAATTTATTTAGTTATAGCGCAGGCGACAGGTGAGGAATACTCCCATCATCCGCTCCTGCTGTCACTGTTCTTAGCGGCAGCATGTGCAGGTTGATGGGAGTAATATGCCCAAAAGCCCTCACCTGCTGTCATCATTCTGACTTTAATATAACTCCTCATTCTCCCTGCCGGCAGAGCAGGGGAAAATAATGAGAGCGTCTTCAGCATCTGCCAACGGGAAACAGCGCTTACTGTAGCGCTTCTTCCCTGCCTGCCGTCAAAGGGGTACTGATGCTGCACATGGGCGGCACACGTGTGCCACAAGTATTACACACATGAACATCTCCAATACTGTTTTTTTCCGGTACCGGAAATATCAGGACGTGTGAAACCGGCCTTATACACAGTTCTCTTTAAATGCCTAATATTTCTTCTTGAAACTCATCTGACAGAAAATATTGGAGCTTACGATAGTTTAGATTGTGAAGTCTCCAAGACCCATACGCTAAATACACCAGAGAGGCTTCACCACTAGTTTCTCATTTATTACAATGAACACTGTTGCGTTTGATAATTTCACTAGTTCTTAATCCTGCCCCATTTTTAATATCGGACGTGTTTCACTTTGTGGTGGTAACTTTGGAATTCTTCACAAAAGATAATAGAAAACAAATGGATCTTACAAATTATTTTTCAACTTCTCAAAATACCCTGCATACGGTTGTACACTACTCTCTGGCACATGGCAGTGTTCAGAAGGGAAGGAGCGCCATTTAGCTATCTGAATGCAGATCTTGCTGGAATAGTTTGCAGACACAATGTATTGGGAGTACTGTTCATTGTCAACTGGCAGCTCAAAAGATGTCCACCATGAACATGCTTGGCACTATCTTTGCTTTCCATATCCCAAGGATTGACTTGCTCATCGCCCTTTAACACACTTATATGGAATCTTGACTTACACAGGGACCCCTAGGCTTGGACCATGGTGTTACCTACTATTCTGTGGTATTAGATGGCAAGAAAAATAGTCAGGTAGCTGGGTCAGAACCAGAAGGAGAGAATACAGAATCAGAAGACGCAAGAGTTGTCAGTAAATGGGCCACGGTCACAACAGGAAACAAATACCGAAGCCGCAAGCTGAGCACAGAGGACTGAACCAGAGGAGAACAATGCTGTATCTGGCAAATTCCGGTAATATGCTTTGAGCTTTAATAGGGTATGGTACTTTCCAATTGACTGAAGTAGGGAGCAGATTACTCCAGCTGGACAGCAGGAACAGATCCCAGATGTGATTGGACACACCATATGCAGAAGCCCTAATATAACTAAATGACAGAAAACCAAAACAGTCGAAATCCCCATAAAGTGATTCCATTTCATAAATTAATTCACTGAGGGTTATAATCCTTAGGAGTGAATATTTTGACTCCACAGCCACTTTCTGGAAATTACCACACAGTGGATGTTGGAGAGTGAAAAATTACACATTTGCAATTTTATTACCCAACATAGAGTGCTCAGATTGTGCTTCAGGAGACACACACCAAAAATTAAGTGGGTTCTACTCACTATAGTATTGCTAAATACAGGGATCCTAAATGTTGTTTGAGCACACTGCAAGACTCAGAAGAGAGAGCGGATTTTGCTGGATTGGTTTATAGAAACTCTGTTGCTTTTCAACAGCCTTTGAGCCACTAGTAGTGTGGGAACATCTGTTTTTCCATTGACAGATGATGGACCTGAGTGGGGACTTGTTTTTTGTGAGATGAGAATTGGTAGTATTTTCACCTACATAACATTGATTGGTTTCTTTTTATTCGATATTTGGGAGGCAGAATGAACAAACAGTTGAACACCACACACTACTGGCTCATCCAACAAGGTTTTCTATTAGACTGTGAACAGTCATTGTCTTGGTAAATAATTACAGTTTTTTTACATAGCTTGCCATTTTTATGGACAGTTTAAGTAGAAATGTTCAAAAATATAAAACTCAAGGATATTTTATTTAAAAATAATATTGTTTTATTTTAACAGATGACTGTACCAGGAGTCAGAGGGACAGCTGACATCTTCAATTTTTAAATCTGATGATCTTGAGATCCAACAAGATACAACAGAAGAGAATGCCATTACTCCAGATATATCATCATCTATTCAGAGCAAAGATCTGTCATCTGATCCTATGAAACAGATCCCATCTTCTGATTCATTACTGACTACTAAGGAAAATCAAAGTCACAAAAGAGCCATTAAAAAACAAACTGCTCCTAAAGCAAAGAAGTCATTTTCCTGTTCAGAATGTGGGAAATGTTTTACATGGAAATCACATTTTATTATCCACCAGAGAGCTCACACAGGGGAGAAGCCTTTTTCATGTTCAGAATGTGGGAAATGTTTTGCACATAAATCACAGTTTGTTAACCACCAAAGAACTCACACAGGGGAGAAACCTTTTTTTTGTTCAAAATGTGGGAAATATTTTGCACAGAAATCACATTTTGTTACCCACCAGAGAACTCACACAGGGGAGAAACCTTTTTCATGTTCAGAATGTGGGAAATGTTTTGCACATAAATCACAGTTTGTTAACCACCAAAGAACTCACACAGGGGAGAAACCTTTTTTTTGTTCAGAATGTGGGAAATGTTTTGCACATAGATCAAATTTTGTTACCCACCAGAGAACTCACACAGGGGAGAAGCCTTTTTCCTGTTCAGAATGTGGGAAATGTTTTTGCTATAAATCAGATTTTGTTCAGCACCAGAGAGCTCACACAGGGGAGAAACCTTTTTCATGTTCAGAATGTGGGAAATGTTTTGCACATAAATCACAGTTTGTTATCCACCAAAGAACTCACACAGGGGAGAAACCTTTTTTTTGTTCAGAATGTGGGAAATGTTTTGCACATAGATTAACTTTTGTTATCCACCAGAGAACTCACACAGGGGAGAAGCCTTTTTCCTGTTCAGAATGTGGGAAATGTTTTAGTAATAAATCAGGTTGTGTTAAGCACCAGAGAACTCACACAGGGGAGAAACCTTTTTCATGTTCAGAATGTGGGAAATGTTTTAGTAATAAATCAGATTGTGCTAAGCACCAGAGAACTCACACAGGGGAGAAACCTTTTTCCTGTTCAGAATGTGGGAAATGTTTTAACCAGAAATGGCTTCTTGTTAGTCACCAGAGAACTCACACAGGGGAGAAGCCTTTTTCATGTTCAGAATGTGGGAAATGTTTTGTACAGAAATCACATTTTGTTACCCACCAAAGAACTCACACAGGGAGAAGCCTTTTTCATGTTCAGAATGTGGGAAATGTTTTAGAAGTAAATCAGATTGTGTTCAGCACCAGAGAACTCACACAGGGGAGAAACCTTTTTCATGTTCAGAATGTGGGAAATGTTTTGCACAAAGATCACATTTTGTTACCCACCAAAGAACTCACACAGGGGAGAAACCTTTTTCATGTTCAGAATGTGGGAAATGTTTTCGCTATAAACCAGATTGTGTTCAACACCAGAGAACTCACACAGGGGAGAAACCTTTTTCATGTTCAGAATGTGGGAAATGTTTTGCACAAAGATCACAGTTTGTTACCCACCAAAGAACTCACACAGGGGAGAAACCTTTTTTTTGTTCAGAATGCGGGAAATGTTTTGCACATAGATCAAATTTTGTTACCCACCAGAGAACTCACACAGGGGAGAAGCCTTTTTCCTGTTGAGAATGGAAAATAATTTAACCGGAAAGAGCTTCTTGTTAAACATCAGCGCAGTCACACAGAGGAGAAGCCTTTTTCATTTTCTTAATGTGGGAAATATTTTACTTTGAAATCAGCTGTTAATAAACATCAGAGACGTCACATAGGGGAGAAGCCTTTTTTATGTTCATAATGTTGGAATAGTTTTAACCTAAATTGAATCTTTTAACTGGGTTGTCTCTTGTCATTCTTCATGTTTGCTGACAAAAGGATAAAACTAAACTTTATTAATTCCAAATGTAAAACTATAACCATAATTCACCCCCTGAAGGTTAGTCAGAAAGTGACCAATAGAAAAACATGTACCCCACAGTTCAGTATATAGGGTGAGGTGATGTGTACACACTCACTCTCCAAACCTCTCATTTCTACGGGTTTCATAAAAAAAACCTAAACTCAGGTATCATGTTATCCAAAACAGTCAGAAAACTAGCCACATATTGGCAGATCCCAGACCTCAAACTATATACTCCGTAACTTTATAAGCCACTCCTGTGTCAGAAACTTACCTGCTCCAAAGATCATTAGCAGCTTCTCACTAATGGCCATGCTGCGGTCTGTCAAGGAATGAGTGCAATATCGCTATAAAGACTAGGGATATGTGCAACCATAATGTCTGGGAGATCTGTGCCATTTAGTATGAATATGGAAACTATCTCTGAAAGTTACGTGTTCCCTGAGAGGTATATACTGTATTCTCACATACTATCTGTTCCTGACACTGGAGTGGCTTATAAACTTACGAAGTATATAGTTTGAGGTCTGGGATCTGACAATATGTGGCTAGTTTTCTGTCTGTTTCGGATAACATGATACATGATTTAGTTTTTTTCTGTCTAGTATCGGTTTAATATAGGTCAATATTAAATAGTCTCCTGATGAGTCGTCTTTGGTGAGGACGATGAAACCCGTAGAAATGAGAGGCTTGGAGAGTGAACGTGTATACATCACCTCACCCTATATACTGAACTGTGGGGTACATGTTTTTTCTATTAGTCACCTACTGACTAACCTTCAGGGGTGAATTATGGGTATAGTTTTACATTTGGAATTAATAAAGTTTAGTTTTTATCCTTTTGTCAGTGAATCTTCTTATCAAGGGATAATTATATACACTGCTCAAAAAAAATAAAGGGAACACTGAAATAACACATCCTAGATCTGAATGAATTAAATATTCTCATTGAATACTTTGTTCTGTACAAAGTTAAATGTGCTGTCCACATAATCACACAAAAATCATCAATGGAAATCAAATTTGTGAACCAATGGAGGCCTGGATTTGTTGAGACCCCCAAAATGAAAGTGGAAACAAGTCAAAATGATGCTCAGTATTGTGTGTGGCCTCCACGTGCTTGTATGACCTCCCTACAACGCCTGGGCATGCTCCTGATGAGGTTGCGGATGTTCTCCTGAGGGATCTCCTCCCAGACCTGGACTAAAGCATCCGCCAACTCCTGGACAGTCTGTGGTGCAACAGTCTGGTGGATGGAGCGAGACATGATGTCCCAGATGTGCTCAATCGGATTCAGGTCTGGGGAACAGGCGGGCCAGTCCATAGCTTCAATGCCTTCATCTTGCAGGAACTGCTGACACACTCCAGTCACATGAGGTCTGGCATTGTCCTGTATTAGGAGGAACCTAGGGCCAACCGCACCAGCATATGGTCTCACAAGGGGTATGAGGATTTCATCTCGGTACCTAATGGCAGTCAGGCTACCTCTGGAGAGCACATGGAGGGCTGTGCGGCCCTCCAAAGCAATGCCACACTATTACTGACCCACTGCCAAACCAGTCATGCTGAAGGATGTTGCAGGCAGCAGATCACTGTCCATGGCATCTACAGACTCTGTCTCATGTGCTGAGCATGCCCAGGCGTTGTAGGGAGGTCATACAAGCACGTGGAGGCCACACACAATACTGAGCATTATTTTGACTTGTTTCCACTTTAATTTTGTCTTGTTTTGATTTTCATTTAGACTTGTTTCCACTTTCATTTTGGGGGTCTCTCCAAATTCAGGCCACCATTGGTTCAAAAATTTGATTTTCATTGATGATTTTTGTGAGATTATGTTGACAGCACATTCAACATTGTACACAACAAAGTATTCAATGAGAATATTTAATTCATTTAGATCTAGGATGTGTTATTTGAGTGTTCCCTTTATTTTTTTGAGCAGTGTATATACAGTGGGTTCGGAAAGTATTCAGACCCCTTTAAATTTTTCACTTTGTTTCATTGCAGCCATTTGGTAATATGATGGTGTGATATGTTCTGTGGGTATCATTTTGTGTATATTTATATTTTACTGATTTACATGGTGTTCTTTTGTTGCCCGGTATCATTCTGTGTATTCCACATATTGTCTAGAGTCTCAATTATCAGCCTTTTGGCTGATAATTGAGTTAGCTCACCTACCATCTGCAGCCTGAATGTGTCTATGCCTCTTGATGAACCCCTGCTGACATTTCCTGATTGTCCATTCATGACCCCTCCGCTATCCAAATGCAGCCAGGCACCCCCTGTAGTACCTTAATCCCTGAGGCACCTTTCCCAGGTCAGAGAGGCCTGAAAGCCATCGAACCGGTCTGACTACCCCGGGGAGGTAAGAAGGGGGTCTGAGGAGGACAGAGAGGGGAAGTCAGATCCCATGTGGTGAGGATGGTGTAAGGACACAGCACGTCAGAGAGAAAGAAGGTTATGGTTTCTTTTGTTTATCCTCTGTCGTCAGGATTATTGGACTCATCTCCTGGGACATTGATCCTGTTAATAGACTGTATCCGTGTTCTGGACTGTTATATCCTCAGTGTGGTGGATTGTTTATGAACCTTTTAGTTTTGCCTACAATAAAGGTCTTGGGATTGCTCGCACTTCTCTTGCTTTGTTGATTGTGTGATACCGGAGAAGGACCCGGCGACAGGTAAATTCAAAAAAATCATTTTTTTCTCATTAATGTACACTCTGCCCCCCATCTTGACTGAAAAAAAACAGAAATGTTGAAATTTTGCAAATTTATTAAAAAAGAAAAACTGAAATATCCCATGGTCATAAGTATTCAGACCCTTTGTTCAGGCACTCATATTTAAGTCACATGCTGTCCTGTTATGATTTGGTAGCTGAGGAGAGCAGGCAAAAACGGCAATACACCAGAGAGGTTGGAATCTACTGGATTGCAGTACCCTGACTAACCACCACAACTAAAGGCAGCCGTGGAGCGTTCCTAAGTTGGTCCTAGACGCCTCGTCACAGCCTGAGAGGCTAACTACACCTAAAGATAGAAAGAGGAAAGCTATCTGCCCCGGAGCAGATCCCCAAAGAACATAGAAAGCCCCCAAACATGTAATGGCGGTTAGACAAGAGGAAATACAGACACAGACAGAAAATAGTATGAGCAAACATTGGGGCCCAATCTTCCTAGAAAGAAAAGGATAGGAAGGACACTTACTGCAATCCCAAAAACCCTAAAAAAATACCAACTCTACTAATTGCAAAAACACCTGAGATCACACGACTTCTACCACCTAAATTAGTTCTCTGGTGTAACAAAACTAAGCCGCAGCCACTGAAAAAACTGGAAAAGGCAAATGAACAAATAACAGTGGCTCAGATAAACTGAGAGGAGCACAAGCCCCCGGAGGGGACCTGGCTGACCTCCACAGAAGTGCAGGGAAAAATGCAAAAAGCAAGCACAAAAATAAAAGCAGAAAATAACTTATGTTAGCAGAAGATGCAGGCAAGACTCAGCAAGCTTCCAAGTGAACCAGGAACCACAGTTGAGACAAGAACAATTGATCACCGGCAACCTTGGTGGGAGGGAACCTCCCTTATATAAGACCAGTCTGTAACTCCTGATTGCCAATCTTCATTGAATAGTTCAGTACTGTTTATAACCACCAGAGGGAGCTTCTGCTCAGAATTAATTTCTAACACATTCACAACAGTACCCCCCCCTTGAGGAGGGGTCACCGAACCCTCATTTGGGCAACCAAGTCGGTCAGGATGAGCTCTGTGATACGCACGGATCAGTCTCCTAGCATGGATGTCCGAAGCAAACACCGAAGAATAGTCCTCCTGACCATAACCTCTCCACTTAACCAAATACTGGAGTTTCCGTCTAGAAAAACGAGAATCCAATATTTTCTCAACCACATACTCCAGATTGCCCTCAACCAAAACAGGGTCAGGAGGCGCAGCCATAGGAACCACTGGCTCGACAAACCTCTTCAATAAGGACTTGTGGAACACGTTATGGATCTTAAATGTCCCTGGAAGAAGTAAACGAAAGGAAACGATTAAGAATCTCCATGATCTTATAAGGTCCAATGAACCTAGGCTTAAACTTAGGAGATGCAACTCTCATAGGGATATTTCTTGAGGACAACCAGACCAAGTCCCCCACTTTAAACCGAGGACCATCAGTCCTATGCCGGTTAGCAAACCGCTGGGCCCTCCTGAGAGAGGGACAAGCTCTCCACTACCTGGTCCCAAATCTGCTGCATACGCTCCACAACAAAGTCAACACCTGGACAGACAGAAGCCTCCGTCTGTCCCGAAGAAAATCGAGGGTGAAACCCAAAATTGCAGAAAAATGGAGACATCAAAGTGGCAGAGCTAGCCCTATTATTAAGAGCAAACTCAGCCAAAGGCAAAAAAGAGACCCAGTCATCTTGATCAGCAGACACAAAGCATCTCAGATAAGTCTCCAATGTCTGGTTTGTTCTCTCAGTTTGTCCATTGGTCTGAGCATGAAAACCGAGGAGAAAGACAATTGAACACCAAGTTTAGAACAAAAAGTCCTCCAAAATCTGGACACAAACTGGACTCCTCTGTCAGACACAATGTTCTCAGGAATGCCGTGTAACCGAACCACGTGCTGAAGGAACAAACGCACCAATTCGGAGGAGGAAGGCAACTTAGGTAATGGCACAAGATGTATCATTTTGGAAAACCTATCACAAATCACCCAGATAACGGTCATTCTCTGAGAAACAGGGAGGTCGGAAATGAAATCCATAGATATATGGGTCCATGGCCTCTTGGGCACAGGCAATGGCATCAACAAACCACTAGAGCGAGAGCAAGACTTGGAGCGAGAGCAAGTCCCGCAGGACTGCACAAATTCCCTGACGTCACAAGACAAAGTAGGCCACCAAAAGGACCGACTAACCAAGTCTCTGGTACCAAAAATGACCGGCCAACGCGGAACAATGAATCTCAGACATCACACTCTTTTTCCACCGGTCTGGGACAAACAATTTCCCAATAGGGCAGCGCTCGGGTTTATCCTCCTGACACCCTTCCAGAGCCAGTCTCAAATTGGGTGAGATGGCGGAAAGAACTACACCCTCTTTCAAAATAACAGCAGGATCAGATAACTCAGGAGAGTCCGCAAGGAAACTCCTCGAGAGGGCATCCACCTTAACATTCTTAGTGCCAGGAAGAAAGGAAACCACAAAAATAAAGGAAATCTGTCACCCTAAATTGGTGGGATATTTAAATGATGGCAGTCAGGTCAGATGGGCGGTGTTTTGGGTACTTGCCTTAATATGTTGTTCGCCGCTGTCTCCATTATTTCTGGGAATTGTAGTCATTGCCCTCCATATGACGCGCCTGCGCATTGCAATCTGCGGGCAAAGCATACTGTGCGTGAGCAATTCAAGATACCAAAATACCAACTCTACTAATTGCAAAAACACCCGAGATTACACGACCTCTACCACCTAAATTATTCTCTGGTGTAACAAAACTAAGCCGCAGCCACTGAAAAAACTAGAAAGGCAAATTAACAAATACAGTGGCTCAAATAACAGTGCACAGAGTCTGCCTCAGGAGGCCAATTCACCACATCAGAACACTTTTTGGTCAAATCAGTCAATGGTTTAACAATAACCGAGAAATTACCAATAAATTTACGATAAAATGTTATGATTTGGTAGCTGAGAGAGCAGGCAAAACGGCAATACACCAGAGAGGTTGGAATCTACTGGATGCAGTACCTGACTAACCACCACAACTAAAGGCAGCGTGGAGCGTTCCTAAGTTGGTCCTAGACGCCTCGTCACAGCCTGAGAGGTTAACTACACCCAAAGATAGAAAGAGGAAGCTATCTGACCCCGGAGCAGATCCCCAAAGAACTAGAAAGCCCCCAAACATGTAATGGTGGTTAGACAAGAGGAAATACAGACACAGACAGAAAATAGTATGAGCAAACGTTGGGGCCCAATCTTCCTAGAAAGAAAAGGATAGGAAGGACACTTACTGCAATCCAAAACCCTAAAAAAATACCAACTCTACTAATTGCAAAACACCTGAGATTACACGACCTCTACCACCTAAATTAGTTCTCTGTGTAACAAAACTAAGCCGCAGCCACTGAAAAACTGGAAAGGCAAATTAACAAATAACAGTGGCTCAGATAAACAGTGGCACAGAGTCTGCCTCAGGAGGCCAATTCACCACATCAGAACACTTTTTGGTCAATCCAAAAACCCTAAAAAAATACCAACTCTACTAATTGCAAAAACACCTGAGATTACACGACCTCTACCACCTAAATTAGTTCTCTGGTGTAACAAAACTAAGCCGCAGCCACTGAAAAAACTGGAAAAGGCAAATTAACAAATAACAGTGGCTCAGATAAACAGTGGCACAGAGTCTGCCTCAGGAGGCCAATTCACCACATCAGAACACTTTTTGGTCAAATCAGTCAATGGTTTAACAATAACCGAGAAATTACCAATAAATTTACGATAAAAATTGGCAAAACCCAAGAATCTCTGAAGAGCCTTTAATGAAGCAGATTGGACCCAATCACAGATGGCCTGAACCTTGACCGGGTCCATTTCAATAACAGATGGGGACAAAATGAATCCCAGAAATGAGATCCTCTGTATGCCAAAAAGACACTTTGATCCCTTCACATACAGAGCATTCTCTCTCAAAATCTGGAACACAGTCCGAACATGTTTCACATGAGAGTCCCAGTCATTGGAAAAAATCAAGATATCCAAATAAACAATCAGAAATTTATCCACAAAATCCCTGAAAATGTCATTCATGAAGGACTGGAAGATGGAAGGAGCATTAGTGAGCCCAAAGGGCATCACTAGGTACTCAAAATGCCCCTCTGGGGTATTAAATGCCGTCTTCCATTCATCCCCGTGCTTAATGCGAATAAGGTTATACGCCCCCCTGAGGTCAAGCTTGGTAAACCAAGTAGCACTTTTCACCCTGGAAAACAGGTCAGAAATCAAGGGTAACAGATATTGATATTTCACAGTGATATTGTTCAAGAGACGATAATCAATACACGGCCTTAATGAACCATCCTTTTTGGCCACAAAGAAAAAACCGGCACCCAAGGGAGAAGAGGATGGTCTGATTTGACCCTTCTCCAATGACTCCTTGATATAAGACCGCATAGCGTCATGTTCAGGTACAGACAAGTTAAAAAGGCGACCTTTAGGGAATTTACTACCAGGCACTAATTCAATAGCGCAGTCATAGCTCCTATGGGGGGGCAAGGATGCAGATTTACTTTCGCTAAACACATCAGAAAAATCAGTCAAAAAGTCAGGAACATCCTGAGCCTGGGGAGAGGCAGAAAAAACAGGAGTGTTGGCATTAACACATTGGCAGCCCCAACTGGTTACAGACACAGATTTCCAATCCAAAACAGGATTATGAGACTGTAACCAAGGGAAACCTAGTACAATAATGTCATGCAGATTATACAGCACCAAAAATTTGCAACTCTCCTGATGATCAGGTTCAACCCTCATTATCACCTGAGTAGAGAACTGGGGTTTATTCTCAGCCAAAGGGGTAGAATCAATCCCCAGTAGGGGAATAGACTTCCGTAGGGGTATCAAGGGAAACCCACAACGTTTAGCAAAATCAAAATCCATCAGGTTAATAGCTGCTCCCGAATCAACAAAGGCCTGAGCAGAAAATGTGGACAGGGAGCAAATCAGGGTAACAGTCAACAGAAATTTAGTCTGAACACTACCCAAGACAACTGAGCGTGCAAAACATCTTCCCCGCTTAGGGCAGACTGAAATAGCATGAGAGGCGTCACCACAGTAGAAACATAACCCATTGCGTTTTGAAACTCATGACGCTGTGCCCCAGAAGCCACTCTATCACACTGCATGGGTTCAGAAGCTGGATCACAAGGCAACACTATTCCACGCATACCTCTACGCTCACGCAAAAGTCTGTCAATTTGAATCGCTAATGACATAGAATCATTGAGACCAGAGGGAGCAGGGAAACCCACCATAACATCTTTTACATTCTCTGACAGACCCTTCTGAAAAAGGGCTGCCAAAGCATCATCATTCCATTTGGTCAGGACTGCCCACTTTCGAAATTTCTGACAGTATAACTCAGCGTGCTCAAGCCCCTGATTTAATGCCAACAAGGTGTTTTCAGCTTGATCAGTGACATTAGGTTCATCGTACAATAACTCCAGAGCCAGAAAAAATGCATCAACATTACTCAAAACAGGGTCCCCAGGTGTCAGGGAAAAAGCCCAATCCTGAGGATCGCCGCGCAGGAGAGAGATGACAATTTGAACCTGCTGTGTTGCGTTCCCTGAAGACTTAGGTTTTAAGGCAAAAAACAACTTACAGTTATTTTTGAAATTCAGAAATTTAGCTCGATCCCTAAAAACAAATCTAGCATGGGGATCCTAGGTTCCACAGCAGGCAACCCTGCAAGATAGGTAGCAATACTCCGAACTTCAGTGGCAAGCTGATCCACACGGCCAGACAACTGTACAAACTCCATTGAGAGAGAAAAAAAATCCTCAGCACCCAGAGAAAAAGAGGGAAAAAAAATGCAACAAACAGAAAAAAAAAAAAATCTGACAACTCTGACAACCTTTTTTTTTCTTTCCACACTATTTTTCCCTTCTGTGAGTACCATATAATTTTCAGTTTGGCCGGTGATACTGTTATGATTTGGTAGCTGAGGAGAGCAGGCAAAAACGGCAATACACCAGAGAGGTTGGAATCTACTGGATTGCAGTACCCTGACTAACCACCACAACTAAAGGCAGCCGTGGAGCGTTCCTAAGTTGGTCCTAGACGCCTCGTCACAGCCTGAGAGGTTAACTACACCTAAAGATAGAAAGAGGAAAGCTATCTGACCCGGAGCAGATCCCCAAAGAACATAGAAAGCCCCCAAACATGTAATGGTGGTTAGACAAGAGGAAATACAGACACAGACAGAAAATAGTATGAGCAAACGTTGGGGCCCAATCTTCCTAGAAAGAAAAGGATAGGAAGGACACTTACTGCAATCCCAAAAACCCTAAAAAAATACCAACTCTACTAATTGCAAAAACACCTGAGATTACACGACCTCTACCACCTAAATTAGTTCTCTGGTGTAACAAAACTAAGCCGCAGCCACTGAAAAAACTGGAAAAGGCAAATTAACAAATAACAGTGGCTCAGATAAACTGAGGAGCACAAGCCCCCGGAGGGGACCTGGCTGACCTCCACAGAAGTGCAGGGAAAAATGCAAAAAGCAAGCACAAAAATAAAAGCAGAAAATAACTTATCTGTTAGCAGAAGATGCAGGCAAGACTCAGCAAGCTTCCAAGTGAACCAGGAACCACAGTTGAGACAAGAACAATTGATCACCGGCAACCTTGATGGGAGGGAACCTCCCTTATATAAAACCAGTCTGTAACTCCTGATTGCCAATCTTCACAATCTTCATTGAATAGTTCAGTACTGTTTGTAACCACCAGAGGGAGCTTCTGCTCAGAATTCATTTCTAACACATTCACAACACTGTCCATTTCCTTGTGATCCTCCTTGACATGGTTCTACTCCTTCATTGGAGTCCAGCTGTGTGTAATTACACTGATAGGACTTGATTTGTAAAGATGCACACCTATCTATATAAGACCTCACAGTGCATGTCAGACCAAATGAGAATCATGAAATCAAAGGAATTGGTCAAGGAGCTCAGAGACAGAATTGTGGCAAGGCACAGATCTGGCCAAGGTTACAAAAGAATTTCAGCAGTACTCAACGTTCCTAAGAGCACTGTGACCTCCATAATCCTTAAATCGAAGAAGTTTGTGACCACCAGAAGTCTTCCTAGACCTGTCCGTCCAGCCAAACTGAGCAATTGTGGAAGAAGAGACTTGGTGAGAGAGGTAAAGAAGAACCCCAAGATCACTGTGGCTGAGCTCCACAGATGCAATAGGGAGATGGGAGACGGTTCCACAAAGTCAACTATCACTGCAGCCCTCCACCAGTGGGGCCTTTATGGCATAGTGGCTGGTCGGAAGCCCCTCCTGAATGCAGGATATATGAAAGCCCGCATAGAGTTTGCTATAAACACATGAAGAACTCCCAGACTATGAGAAATAAGATTTTCTGGTCTGATGAGACGAAGACAGAACTTTTTCGTGATAATTCTAAGCGGTATGTGTTTTTCAGCTGCAGGGACAGGAAGACTGGTTGCAATTGAAGGAAACATGAATGCATCCAGGTACAGAGATATCTTGGATGAAAACCTCTTCCAGAGTGCTCTGGACCTCAGACTTGGCCGAAGGTTCACCTTCCAACAAGACAATGACCCTAAGCACACAGCTAAAATAACAAAAGAGTGGCTTCAGAACAACTCTGTGACCATTCTTACCTGGCCATCCAAAGCCCTGACCTAAACCCAATTGAGCATCTCTGGAGAGACCTGAAAATGGCTGTCCACCAACGTTCACCATCCAACCTGACGGATCTGCAAGGAAGAATGGCAGAGGATCCGCAAATCCAGGTCATGGGTGTACCCACCGTGAGGCAGGGGGGGGCAGTTGCCCCCCCTAGAAGAAGGGGCACACAATGAAAGAGAGCGGAGAGAGCAGCACAATGCCCGCTCCCTCTGCCACAGATTGCACAGCCTGTCTGTGTGCGCAGTGCATGGAGCTGCTGTCTCAACTGAGGAGCCTCTTCCTTCCTTCCTTCCTGGCGGCAGCAGCTGTAGTTTCACTTTCTGCCCTGCAGGCTCTGGTTGTCTCAGCCACACTGGGTCCTAGTGCCCTCTGTGTGCACACACTGGACACTTCCTGCTCCTGCCTCAGTCACTGCCTGCAAGCTTCATGGTAAAAGGGGATGGAATTTATTACATTCATTCTGCTCAGGCATGTCATGGTCACTGTGGGGGAATGTGAGAGGATGGGGGTACAGTGGGGGAGGGGTACAGGGCACTGGGGTGAATGTAAGAGGATGGGGGTATTGTGGGGGCTAGGGCACTGGGGGGGTTAATGTGAGAGGATGGGGGTATTGTGGGGGAGGGGTACAGGGCACTGGGGTGAATGTAAGAGTATGGGGTATTGTGGGGGCTAGGGCACTCGGGGGGTTAATGTGAGAGGATGGGGTATTGTGGGGGAGGGGTACAGGGCACTGGGGTGAATGTAAGAGTATGGGGTATTGTGGGGGCTAGGGCACTGGGGGGGTAATGTGAGAGGATGGGGATATTGTGGGGGCTGGCGCACAGGGGTTGATGTGAGAGGATGGGGTATTGTGAGGGAGGGTGGACAGGTCACTGGGGTTGAATGTAAGAGGATGGGGTATTGTGGGGACTGAAGTGGGGAGGGGCAACAGAGCACTGAGGGGTGCATGTGAGAGGATGGGGGTATTGTGGGGTCAGTGGGACAGAACACTAAGGGGTGCATGTGAGACGATGGGCTGTTGGGGTGTGGGTGGGGGACAGGGAAGTATGGGGCTTTTTTTTACTTGTGAGCTCCTTAATACTTTAATAATAGATTAATATTTCAATATTATTATAACAAGGGCATAGACAGACGGCCGTATAACTCATGTGAGGATCGCACTGCAATCCTCGGACTTGCTGGTACCGCTCCTGACATGAGCACGACTGCCATGTATAATATATGGTATATACAGCGTAGTGTCGCATACACTGCTGTATTATACAATATACAGCAGTTCTAACGCTCCATACCTAATATGCAGGATAATGTACAGTGTATATGATGTTACCTGTATAAGATGCGACATTGACTTTACCCCCCCTAGTTTTGATCCTGGGTACGCCCATGATCCAGGTGTGAAAAACTTGTTGCATCATTCCCAAGAAGACTCATGGCTGTACTAGCTCAAAAGGTGCTTCTCCTCAATACTGAGCAAAGGGTCTGAAGACTTATGCCCATGGGATATTTCAGTTTTTCTTTTTTAATAAATTTGTGAAAATATCTACATTTCTGTTATTTTCAGTAAGATGGGAGCAGAGTGTACATTAATGAGGAAAAATGAACTTTACTGAATTTACCAAATGGCTGCACTGAAACAAAGAGTGAACAATTTAAAGGGGTCTGAATACTTTCCGTACCCACTGTATCAGTAAAAAAGTAAAAATAACTCATCTTTATTAGATAAAGTATAAAAGAATTGCGCCATTTTCTGATACTCGTCGCGTCTCCATTTTTCATGATCTTGGATTGGGTGAAAGCTTATTTTTTGTGTGCCGAGCTGACGTTTTTAATGGATACCATTTTGGTGCAGATACGATCTTTTGCTCATCCTTTATTGTATTTTAATGCAATGTTGCAGCGACCAAAAAAACAGTTCTGGCGTTTTGACATTTTTTTCTCGTTACACCATTTAGCGATTGGGTTAAATCTTTTTTATATTGATAGATCGGGCGATTCTGAATGCGGCTATAACAAATATGTGAATGTTTGATTTTTTTATTTTGAATGGGGCAAAAGGGGGGTGATTTGAACTTTTATATTTTTAATATTTTTAAAAACATTTTTTTTTTTTTTACTTTTGGCTTTGTGAAGACAGACAGCATTGTATGTTTATTAACCAGACGACTATTTTTTAGCAAACGAAGAATAATAGAATGTTATCTGTATGTTGGCTTTACATTTAAGTGTTGATTTCTAGTTGGTCAAGAAAACAGACTTTTGTTAGTGTAAAGGGTATGCCACACTTAGCGATCGCACTAGCGATCACGACAACGACACGACCTGGCGAGATCGCTAGTGCGATCGCTAAGTGATCGCTAGTTAGATTCCAAACACAATCTCATCAGCGATCTGTATAACGACCTCTGCGGTCGTTGGGAAAACCTAGTCCCACCTGCGACGCTGGTGAAGTCGTTCATAAAGGGTGTCACACTCAGCGATTCAGGCTCACCAGCGGGACACCAACGACCAAAAAACGGCTCAGAACGTTCATAAGTCGATCAGCGACATCTCAGCAGGGGCCACATCGCTGCTACATGTCACACACAGCGATTCAGGCTCACCAGCGGGACACCAACGACCAAAAAACAGCTCAGAACGTTCATAAGCGATCAGCGACATCTCAGCAGGGGCCACATCGCTGCTACATGTCACACACAGCGATTCAGGCTCACCAGCAGGACACCAACGACCAAAAAACGGCTCAGAACGTTCATAAGCGATCAGCGACATCTCAGCAGGGGCCACATCGCTGCTACATGTCACACACAGCGATTCAGGCTCACCAGTGGGACACCAACGACCAAAAAACAGCTCAGAACGTTCATAAGCGATCAGCGACATCTCAGCAGGGGCCACATCGCTGCTACATGTCACACACAGCTGCGCCGCTAACGAGATCGCTACTGCGTCATAAATGGTGACGCAGTAGTGATCTCGTTAGCAATCTCGCTTAGTGTGGCATACCTTAAGTCGGTAATATTGACTGTTATTGTGCGCTTATCCTTGATCACTAGTGATGTTTGCTGATATGCTAATTATGTATAGTGTTATGGAGCCAGTTTGTTGACTTCTATAGCAGAGAGAGAAAAACTATGCATATACTTTAAATAAAGAAGTAATGCTATTTCATCTCCATTCTTACCCTTTATGTAAATACTGAATGAGGGACATTTGTTAAATCTAAAAATAGGTTACATGCCTCTGTATAAAGAGACAGAGAGAGCAACAGCCAGAGAGATTCTGCCAAGACATCTATACATCCAAAGGACAAGAGACAGGACAGCAGCCACAACATCATCACAAGGCATATGGATCTATCATTCTATAAGAAACAACCTAGGGGTTTTCAGCCACAGTTGGAAGAATACAGATCTGCTCCATTGACCATCGCTGAACCATGGATACGTTTGGAGAAGCCAGGTTGTGATCCCTGGATCAACTGACCTTGTACTTTGTATGGACTCAAAGTAGTGGACTAGTCGACCCTGGAATATAAAGCCAGATTGTGATCCTCGGATCATCTGGCCTTGTATGGACTGTCATCTTCCTACACTTGTCGTCACCTCCTCTCTGTGTGTGCCACAGGTGTGGCAGCGACCCTGGAAGATCTGTAGTCACAGCTGCTATTATCCCGGTGAGTCAGCGGAAGGGTGAGACTCTGTAATGTGCACCATCTTGGGGTATTTTGCTGGGACTGTTCTATGCGTTATCTGCCTGTTTTCTGGTACAATAAAGCATTGCGCACTGTTTTACCCTCACCCTGTGTTGCCTGAGTAGTGTTTTGCCCATGTTAAAAGGAGAGCAAGAGTTCGGCGGGACGATCCTTGGTCCATGCGATTTTGGCTCATAGCATTCCGGCAGTGACAACCATAGAGGTCTGCTGGAGACCTCTGGTTGTCATGGAAACCAATCGGTGACCTGCGATCACGTGATGGGGTCACCAATGAGCGGGATTTCCAGCGCGCTTGCTGGAAGTGCGAGTTAAATGCCGCTGTTAGGGGCACATGTCAGTTGTTCAAAACAGCTGACATGTGCCGGAAAAGATGTGGACTCACCGCCGGAGCCAACATCAAAGTGAGGGAGTACATTTACGCCCGATGTCGGAAAGGGGATAAAGGGGATTGTTTTTACAGAGACAGAATTGGTAATCAATGATGTATACATAAAAATAATTACAAAAATACACAGCTTCTAATGTTAAATAGTATATAGTTAAAGGGAATCTGTCACCCCAAAATTGCCGTATCAGATAAAGATATGGCTGAATAGTGCGTCCCATAACAAAGCTAACGGTGGGTATCATATATCATGATACCCCCATTTTCAGATCAAAATACCTTTGTAAAATTCATTTTTTTCTCAGTCAATCATGGCAGTCAAGTCAGGAGGGCGGCGGTTTCCATGTCCACACCCCCCCGCTCCTCGGCATCCGTTGCGTATCGCCATCTGTGAATCCCACAGACGGCGTTCAGCTTCCCGCAATTGCGCAATTCAAATTCGGGCCGGCGCATGCGCAGTGTGCTTTGCCCGACAGTGGGCAAAGCATAAAATCAGTACAGCGCGTGCGCTGCTCTTTCCTTGCCCCGGAAATGTCTGCTTGCCTTTGAATTGCGCAAATGCGGGAAGCTGAAAGCCGTCTGTGGGATTCACGGACGGCGATATGCAACGGATGCCAAGGAGCGGGGGGGGTGAGGACATGGAAACCGCAGCCCTCCTGACCTGACTGCCATGATTGACAGGGAAAAAATATGATACCCACCGTTAGCTTTGTTATGGGACACACTATTCAGCCATATCTTTATCTGATATGGCAATTTTGGGGTGACAGATTCCCTTTAAGACAAGAAAATATCATTTAAAAATTCAGGCAAATGTCAAATGTAGCGCCATCTAGTGGCTATGTGCAAAAGTGCCATCAAAGAGTAAAATGTATCCTAAGAGAGTGTCACTATCAAGGCTGAAATGAGATTAAGTGCAGCGTATTTATAGAGTAGAAGATAAATCCATACATACAGTGGTGGCCAAAAGTATTGGCACCCCTGCAATTCTGTCAGATAATACTCAGTTTCTTCCTGAAAATAATTGCAAAAACAAAAAATTGACCTAAAGCCAAATTGGATATAATTCCACACCAAACCTAAAAAAGGGGGTGGACAAAAGTATTGGCGCTGTGTGAAAAATCATGTGATGCTTCTGTAATTGGTGTAATCACCGACACCTGTAACTTACCTGTGGACCCTAACAGGTGTTGCAATAACTAAATGACACCTGCAGCCAGTTAACATGGAGTAAAGGTGACTCAACCTCTGTCCTGTGTCCTTGTGTTACCACATTGACCATGGAGGAAAGAAAGAAGACCAAAGAACTGTCTGAGGACTTGAGAACCAAATTGTGAGGAAGCATGAGCAATCTCAAGGCTACAAGTCCATCTCCAAAGACCTGAATGTTCCTGTGTCTTCCATGTGCAGTGTCATCAAGCTGGTGTGTCACGTGCGGGATCCAGGAAACAGTGTCACACGGCATCCGGGTAACTCCGCCTCCGGGCACCTCCGATTGGATGGCATCACCAAGGGGGAGTGACCGGAATGACGCTGGATGGACTCGTTGCCATGGAGACCTGACGGGCCCACACCAGTGAAGCAGGAGGTTCAGGATGAATAATGCTGCATAGAGCATCTGGTAGTGATCAGTCAGGTAAAGTGATAGTGAGGGGGGTCCGGAAACAATGCATGTGACAAGTGCCAAATGTGACACCACCAAGTGACCAGTGAAAGTGCAACTGTGCAACGGGTGAGAAAAGCAGAATAAAAAGTGATATGTTACAGGTATAAAGATAAAAGCAGCTTAAAAAGCAGTGATGGGTAATGTGAGAAAAAATATAATAAAATATATGGGAAAAGTGTTGTGAAGTGTATACACTGATAAAAATGTTTCCTTACAATATAGAAATATAAATAATCAGTATTAGGATGTGTAAAAAAGAGAAATCTGTGATTTTATTAGGAAAATGTAATGAACAATAAATTAAGTGAATAATCGTGAATGAAATTGTTATTAAGAATATAAGTAAATCTCAGACCCTGATCTACTTCCGAGTATATATGGCGTTTATATCAGAATCCCAATTATCAACTGGAAGATAAAACAAAGGGATAAAAGGGCAGAACCCAACACAAAAACAAGCTACATACAATCATAACCCACCAATTGTAAAGGGTTCAACGAAAAAAATAACAGTAAATACTCTAAAGTTTCTATTCCAACGAATGGCGAGATAAAGTAAGTAGAAGACTCATGAAAAGACTCACAACGTAAGATAAAGTGCAAAGTGATAAGTTTTAATGTAGTCCAAGCAATGTAGAATCATAGAATCATAGAATCATAGAATGGTAGAGTTGGAAGGGACCTCCTGGGTCATCTGGTCCAACCCCCTGCTCAAAGCAGGATTCTCTAAATCATCCCAGACAGATGTCTATCCAGCCTCTGTTTGAAGACTTCCATTGAAGGAGAACTCACCACCTCTTGTGGCAGCCTGTTCCACTCATTGATCACCCTAACTGTCAAAAAGTTTTTTCTAATATCTAATCTGTGTCTCCTCCCATTCAGTTTCATCCCATTGCTTCTAGTCTTTCCTTGTGCAAATGAGAATAAAGATGATCCTTCTACAATGTGACAGCCCTTGAGATATTTGTAGACAGCTATTAAGTCTCCTCTCAGTCTTCTTTTTTGCAAGCTAAACATTCCCAAATCCTGCAACCGTTCCTCATAGGACATGGTTTGCAGACCGGTCACCATTCTGGTGGCTCTTCTCTGAACTTGCTCCAGTTTGTTGATGTCTTTTTTAAAATGTGGTGCCCAAAACTGGACACAGTATTCCAGATGAGGTCTGACCAAAGAGGAGTAGAGGGCAATAATGACCTCACGTGATCTAGACTGTATGCTTCTGTTGATACATCCTAGAATTGCATTTGCCTTTTTTGCTGCTGCATCACACTGTTGACTCATGTTAAGTCTGTGATCAATTAGTATACCCAAGTCTTTCTCACATGTGCTGTTACTTAGCCCTATTCCTCCCATTTTGTATATGCTTTTTCATTTTTATTGCCCAGATGTAGTACTTTGCATTTTTCCCTGTTAAAATCCATTCTGTTAGTTGCTGCCCACTGCTCCAGTTTATGTATATCTTTTTGAATCCTCTCTCTCTCTCTTCTCTAGTATTAGCTACCCCTCCTAGCTTTGTGTCATCAGCAAATTTGATCAGTTTACCCTCAATTCCTTCATCTAAATCATTGATAAAGATGTTGAACAATACAGGGCCCAAAACAGAGCCTTGTGGTACCCCACTTGAGACATTCTTCCAACTGGATGTGCAGCCATTTACAACCACTCTTTGGGTCCGATCACTAAGCCAGTTATGAATCCACCTAACAGTTGCCTTGTCCATTCCATACTTAGTCATTTTTTCAATAAGGATTGTGTGAGATACTTTGTCAAATGCTTTGCTGAAGTCAAGATATACTATATCTACAGCATTTCCCTGATCCACCCAGTCAGTGATTCTGTTATAGAAGGAAATTAAGTTAGTCTGACATGACTTATTAGTTACAAACCCATGCTGACTCTGTTTAATCACTTCATTCTTATCCAGGTACTTGCATACATGTTCTTTAATAATTTGTTCAAAGATCTTTCCTGGTATAGAAGTCAGACTCACCGGCCTGTAGTTCCCTGGGTCCACCTTCTTCCCCTTTTTGAAGATAGGAACAACATTTGCTCTTCTCCAGTCTTCTGGGACTTCTCCTGTTCTCCAAGAATTTTCAAAGATTATGGACAGTGGTTCAAGAATTTCTTCTGCTATCTCCTTCAGTACCCTGGGGTGTAATTCATCTGGACCTGGAGACTTGAATTCATTTAGGTTAGCTAAGTGTTTCCTCACTGTCTTTCTGTTTATAGATATCCTGGATTCTTCTATTCCTTTAATAGGACAGTGAAGATCAGTTGATGTTACATTTCCTTTCTGAGAGAAAACAGATGCAAAATAGGAATTTAAAAGTTCAGCCTTCTCAACATCCTGACTTACCATTTCATCATTTTCATCCTGTAAAAATCCTATAGCATCTTTGACTTTTCTTTTACTTTTGACGTATCCCCAAAATCCTTTTTTGTTGCTTTTGACGTCACTTGCAAGCCTTAATTCATTGTCAGCTTTAGATAATCTGATTTGTGCCCTGCAGGTTCTGCAGACGGCATTATATTCTTCTTTAGATATGCCTCCCTCTTTCCATTTGATAAACATTTCTTTCTTCCTTTTTAGCATGTGTTTAAGTTCTATGTTCATCCATCCTGGTTTCCTTAAATGCTTCCCATTCTTCCCTCTTTTTGGAATTGTTAACGATTGTGCTTTGAGAATCTCATTTTTCAAGATTTTCCATCCTTCCTGGACATTTTTGTCCTTAAGGATATCCAGCCATTGGATCCCTCCAATTCTCTTTCTGAGTTCCTTAAAATCTGCCTTTCTGAAATCTAACCTTGACGTCTGAGTCTTCACAGGTCTTCCTCCTCTTGTTATCCAAAATTCTAAAATAGCATGGTCACTACCTCCTAGGGTCCCAGCCACTCTTACCTCCTCAACCATTTCTTCCCTGTTTATGAGGATTAGATCCAAGGTAGCAGATCCCCTTGTTTTCTCCATTACCTTTTGGAAGATAAAGTTGTCAGCAAGAGAGGATAAGAATTTCCTGGACCTGTTAGTTTTGCCTGAGAGAGATTCCCAACAAATGTCTGGATAGTTGAAATCTCCCATGACCACTATGTCATATTTTTTGGAGAACTTGGCCATTTGATGCATAAAGAGTTCATCCATATCTTCAGCTTGCACAGGCGGCCTGTAGTAAATGCCTACAATGGTGTCCTTTCCATTGTTCTGTCCTTGTATTCTTACCCAAACAGTTTCCACAGAACTCCCAGTCTCTGAAGCTTCAATCTCTGTGCAGATATACGCTTTTCTAACATACAATGCAACACCTCCTCCTCGTTTATCAAGTCTGTTTCTTGCAAATAAGTTGTAACCTTCTAGCCTTGTATTCCAATCATGTGTATCGTCCCACCAAGTCTCAGTGATTCCAATGACATCATATTTCTTCTCCTGCGTTAGTAGCTCCAGTTCTCCTTGTTTGTTGCCCATGCTTTGTGCATTCGTATAGAAACACTTTAGTTTGTGATTGGTTTCTCTTTCTTCAATATTTTTATTATGTAGATTTTTTTGTCTTTGTTCTTCCCCTTCACTTCCAACAGCAGAGTTCTCAACAGCATTTGTCAGGTGTATGGCTTTTGCTGGCGTTTTGCCAGGGAGAATGTTTCGGTCACACGACCTTCATCAGCTACTACAATAAACAAATAAATAAAACGTGTGAAATTAAACAATAAAAACAAAAAATAAAGAAAGAAAGTATATACAGATAATTGAATACCAAGAAATATTGGAGAATAACAAGATTACATCCAGTATCAAGGTAACAGAATTCCAAAATCAGATCTTAGAGAGTTAAAGGAGGTGAAACCAGGCTGAGAGTGTATTCAGGTGCACATGAAATACATACACATACCCCAAGATTTGTACCTGTCAGTGTTACACTCGGTCCCCGTGCTGGCTCTGCACTCCCTCCTGGTCTCTTACCTTCTGCTCTTCAAGCTGTCCCTTTGCAGCAGTCTGTGCACAGGCTGAAGTCCCCTGCTCTGTCTGCTTCTCAGCGTCCTGCTCCCTCTCCAGTTCCTGGCACGCTGCCAGCAGGCCTCCAGGAAGAATGCTTAGGACGTGAGGCCACCCTCACCATCTCTCTTAAAGGGGCAGCGTGCATTTTTTGAAAAATGTCAATCAACCAATGGCAGCGCACTCATTACTAAATCTGGTCACTCCACCTTAAGGGGAGTGCCGGAGCAACGTGTTTCTATCATTGCTACATCCGGTTCTGACTCTGATCTGTCTGAGCTGCATCTGCAGTCTCTGTGTTTCGCTTATTCTATTTGTCTCCACAGATCATTGGGATCCTGTATCCGGCTATCTCTGACAATCTCGGTTATTACTGGCGCAAGTGTCATCCCGTTCCGCCTTCAGCCATCCGTATCCGTGGACTGTGACAAGGTCACTGGAGCCAGCCAGCTACCATCCACTCTGGACCAGGACCTTCCTCATCTCCGTCTAACCCTCCACGGTTTCTGCTATTTTACCTGTTACCCCTTTTGGTCCCTCTGGGACAGCTGCCACGTGTCCGGGTCTAACTGGAGGTAGCACCTGTGTCCTTCGGGTATTCCATTCTGGTCCTGTTCGAGGGGCCTTAATACGGGTACCCGGGGCTCACTAGTCACGCCCCCTTCGGAGCCCCCCGGACCGCGGTCTCGAGGTTCCACGTTAAAAATAAAAGACGAATGTGAACTTCACCATCTCTGCCTCCGCTTCTATTTGTTACAGATTGCTCCGGCCATGGAACCCGCTGGATCACAGAGACCTCCGACCAAGGATCTGTGCCAGGAGGTGGCCCGTTTAGGAGTTCAGCAGGACAAGATCATGACTTAGCTATGCAGCTTGTCTACCCGCATGGATTCCCTGGTGTCCTCGTCTGCACCTGACTCCTCTATCAGCACTCAGGTACCAGTTCCCATGGCAAGTAAAGGTCCCCGCCTGGCGGCTCCTACCCGCTTCCAGGGTGATCCTAATCTGTGTTTTCTCAATCAGTGCACTCTACACTTCGAAATCTTGGGGCATATGTTTGCTTCTGACCGAGCCAAGGTGGGCTTCATCATGTCACATCTGGGAGGAGAGGCTCTCGCCTGGCTAAACCCGCTATGGGAAAGGGGAACCGCTGGTTCATGATCTTCAATCTTTCCTAGAGGCTTTTCGCAGGACCTTCGATGAACCTGGTCGCACCACTTCGACCGCTTTAGCCTTGCTTCGCCTGCGCCAAGGAACTCTCACGGTGGCTCAGTATACTGTTAAGTTCCGCACCCTCTCGTCTGAATTGTCTTGGAACAATGAGGCCTTGGTAGCTAACTTCTGGGAAGGCCTATCAGGAAGAATCAAGGATGAGCTGGTGGGACGGAACAGACCTACCACCTTGGAAGAGCTAATATCCTTGGCAACCCGAATTGACCTGCATTTTCAGGAGTGTTCCATGGAGATCAAGCGGGACAAAAGGTCCTATCACCTGGACTCTAGTTTGTTCAAAACGGGTACCTCGCCTTCCTCTCCTGAGGCCATGGAGGTAGACCGTGTAAGTTTGGCCACCCGCCACCGGGAGGCACGTCACAAGGAAGGAAGTTTTTTCTACTGCGGTAGTTCTGAGCATCTGATCCATTTCTGTATATCCTGGTTTTGTCTCATCCCTTGCTTATAGGTTTACCTTGGTTCCAGATGCATGAACCGGTCCTAAATTGGAGAACTGCAGAAGTTCTGCGTTGGGGAGATACCTGCATGAATCGTTGCTTAACCTGGATTCAACCTGTTTCGCCTCCAGTCCAGCCTGATACCCTGCCAGGGTTGCCTTCCTCCTATTGGTCCTTCTCTGACGTCTTTGGGAAAAAGGAGGCTGAGAGGCTACCTCCACACAGGTCATATGACTGTCAGATAGAGCTTCTTCCTGGAGCATCTACTCCTCGCGGGAGAGTTTATCCTCTTTCTCAGGAAGAGACTCAGTCTATGTCAGACTACATCCAGGAGAACCTGGCAAGAGGATTTATCCGAAAGTCATCCTCACCGGCAGGAGCTGGATTCTTCTTTGTGAAGAAGAAGGATGGATCCTTGCGGCCCTGTATCGACTACCGGGGTCTAAACCAGATCACGGTAAAAAACAGGTATCCATTACCTCTTATTTCAGAGCTGTTTGATCGTCTTCGAGGGGCCAAGATCTTCACCAAATTCGATCTCAGAGGGGCCTACAACCTGATCCGAATCAGAAAAGGAGACGAATGGAAAACAGCCTTCAACACCCATGATGGCCACTATGAATACCTGGTAATGCCATTTGGCCTAAGCAATGCACCTGCGGTCTTTCAGTAATTTGTTAATGACATTTTCAGGGACCTGCTCTATACTTGTGTCGTGGTCTACCTGGACGATACTTTGATTTTCTCTGCAGACTTGGCCTCACACCGGAGGCAAGTATGCCAGGTCTTACAAAGACTGAGGGAGAACAGGCTATATGACAAATATGAGAAATGCCTCTTTGAGCAGTCTTCCTTGCCTTTCCTTGGGTATATTGTATCTTCCACAGGATTAAAGATGGACCCGGAGAAGTTGTCTGCCGTCCTCAAGTGGCCTCGTCTGTCTGGGCTAAAAGCCATACAATGGTACCTGGGGTTCGCCAACTACTACCGGCAATTCATTCCACACTTTTCCACCCGAGTGGCTCCCCTCACAGCCTTAACCCGGAAAGGTGTAAACTCCAAGGAATGGTCCTCCGAGGCAGAAGAGGCCTTTGTTTCTCTCAAAAAAGCCTTCGCTTCCGCACCCGTTCTCCATCGTCCAAATTCTAATGAGCAATATTTTCCTTGAGGTAGACGCTTCTTCCATAGGTGCAGGAGCAGTTCTGACCCAGAAGTCGTCTACCGGGCGGATGATATTGTGTGGATTTTTTTCCAAGGTTTTTTCTCCCGCAGAAAGGAACTACTCTGTTGGAGATCGTGAACTGTTGGCTATTAAATTGGCTCTGCAAGAATGGAGACATCTTCTTGAGGGAGCTCATCACCAGGTAGTCATATTCACTGATCATAAAAACCTTGCCTACCTCCAATCTGCTTTAAGGCTGAATCCCCGTCAGGCCCGTGGCGTTATTTTTTGCTGGTTTCAATTTTGTCCTTCATTTCCGCCCAGCTGACAAGAACATCAAGGCAGACGCACTCTCCAGAGCCTTTTTGCCTCCTGAACTGGAGGAAGAACCTCAGCACATTATTGAACCTTCTAGGTTAGTCTCTGTTGCCTCCACTGATCTGGCCCGGCTTCCTCCAGGGAAGACTCTCGTGTCCGCTTCTGAACGTAATCGTGTCCTGCGGTGGGGTCATTCTTCTAAGTTGGCTGGCCATGCCGGTCAGAAAAAGGCTCAGCAACTCATCTCCTGTTACTACTGGTGGCCTACCATGGGTAAGGATATCCAGGAGTATGTCGCAGCCTGTCCTTCATGTGCCCGTAACAAGACAGATAAACATCTACCAGCCGGCAGGCTTTTGCCTCTTCCGATTCCGTCCGCTCCCTGGCAGCACATCGCGATGGATTTCATCACAGATCTTCCCAGTTCTTCTGGCTGCTCAGTTGTATGGGTTGTGGTGGACCGCTTCTCTAAAATGGCTCACTTCGTTCCGCTATCTGGTCTCCCGTCTGCTCCAGAACTGGCCGCTCACTTCATTCAGCACATCTTACGTCTACATGGATTTCCTCTCCACATTGTGTCCAACAGGGGCGTCCAGTTTACCTCTAAGTTCTGGAAAGCAGTCTGTAAAATGGTAAAAAATAGAACTAGGGTCAACTTGAGCCCTCGTTTCCCGTCGGGAACGGAGCCGAACTGTCGACAGAAGCCAGACGGCGCAAGGAGGAGGATGACCAGGCGGAAAGGAAAAGAACTAGAACTAGTGACTTTTAGAATCGCTACATCCAATAGGTGGCGCTATAGAGTTCTAGTTCCCTTCCTCACTCACTGACTAGAACTCTATAGCAGCGCCACCTATTGGATGTAGCCACAATTACAAGGCTCGCTAAAGGGTTAATCGATAGTAACTTTTAGAATCGCTACAACCAATAGGTGGCGATATAGAGTTCTAGTTCCCTTCCTCACTCACTAACTAGAACTCTATAGCAGCGCCACCTATTGGATGTAGGCACAATTACAAGGCTTGCTAGAGGGTCGATCGATAGTGACTTTTAGAATCGCTACATCCAATAGGTGGCGCTGTAGAGTTCTAGTTCTATTCTTCACTCACTAACTAGAACTCTATAGCAGCGCCACCTATTGGATGTAGGCGCAATTACAAGGCTCGCTAAAGGGTCGATCGATAGTGACTTTTAGAATCGCTACATCCAATAGGTGGCGCTGTAGAGTTCTAGTTCTCTTCCTCACTCACATCCAATAGGTGACGCTGTAGAGTTCTAGTTCTCTTCCTCACACACTGACTAGTACTCTATAGCAGCGCCACCTATTGGATGTAGCCACAATTACAAGGCTCGCTAAAGGGTCGATGGATAGTGACTTTTAGAATCGCTACATCCAATGGGTGGCGCTGTAGAGTTCTAGTGCTCTTCCTCACTCACATCCAATAGGTGGCGCTGTAGAGTTCTAGTTCTCTTCCTCACTCACTGACTAGAACTCTATAGCAGCGCCACCTATTGGATGTAGCCACAATTACAAGGCTCGCTAAAGGGTCGATCAATAGTGACTTTTAGAATCGCTACATCCAATAGGTGGCGCTGTAGAGTTCTAGTTCTCTTCCTCACTCTCTGACTAGAACTCTATAGCAGCGCCACCTATTGGATGTAGGCCAATTACAAGGCTCGCTAAAGGGTCGATGGATAGTGACTTTTAGAATCCTACATCCAATAGGTGGCGCTGTAAGTTCTAGTTCTCTTCCTCTCTCTGACTAGAACTCTATAGCAGGCACCTATTGGATGTAGCCCAATTACAAGGCCTGTAAAGGGTTTCAATAGTGACTTTTAGATCGCACATCCAATAGGTGGCGCTGTAGAGTTCTAGTTCTCTTCCTCACTCACTGACTAGAACTCTATAGCAGCGCCACCTATTGGATGTAGGCACAATTACAAGGCTCGCTAGAGGGTCGATCGATAGTGACTTTTAGAATCGCTACACCAATAGGTGGCGCTGTAGAGTTCTAGTTCTCTTCCTCACTCACTGACTAGAACTCTATAGCAGCGCCACCTATTGGATGTAGGCACAATTACAAGGCTCCTAGAGGGTCGATCGATAGTGACTTTTAGAATCGCTACATCCAATAGGTGGCGCTGTAGAGTTCTAGTTCTCTTCCTCACTCTCTGACTAGAACTCTATAGCAGCGCCACCTATTGGATGTAGGCACAATTACAAGGCTCGCTAAGGGTCATCGATAGTACTTAGTCGACATCTTTGCGCTGTAAGTTCTAGTTCCTCTCCTACATCCAATAGGTGGCGCTGTAGAGTTCTAGTTCTCTTCCTCACTCTCTGACTAGAACTCTATAGCAGCGCCACCTATTGGATGTAGGCACAATTACAAGGCTCGCTAGAGGGTCGATCGATAGTGACTTTTAGAATCGCTACATCCAATAGGTGGCGATGTAGAGTTCTAGTTCTATTCTCTTCACTCACTGACTAGAACTCTATAGCAGCGCCACCTATTGGATGTAGGCGCAATTACAAGGCTCGCTAGAGGGTCGATCGATAGAGACTTTTAGAATCGCTACATCCAATAGGTGGCGCTGTAGAGTTCTAGTTCTCTTCCTCACTCACTGACTAGAACTCTATAGCAGCGCCCATTGATGGCAATTCAGCCTAGGATTGCTTTTAGAATCGCTACCAATAGTGCGCGTAGAGTTCTAGTTCTCCCACTACTCAATGCGCGTAAGTCATTCTCTATCACTGCAACCTATACCGACTATTGCCATCAGTGCTAGGTATCTTTTCACATCCAAGTGGCCTAATCTTTCTTCCTCAAACAACCACTAGTGCGCTGATCATGCTTAACGCACCTAGTGGCGCGTAAGTCTATTCTCTCCTCCTATAACCTATCACCACTATTGATGTGCACAATCAGCTCCTAGGTCATGATAGTCTTAGACCTACATCAATAGGTGGCCTGTAGAGTTTAGTCTCTCACTCACGCTAAATCATAGCGCTAGGTTAGGCCTAATCCTAATCATCATAGGATTAGACAATCATAGGCGCTAGAGTTCTAGTCTTTTATCAATCAATAGTGGCGCTGTAGAGTTCTAGTTCTTCTCACTCATGATAAACTCTAAGCGCCCACCTATTGAGTAGGCCAATTCAAGCTCCTAAAGGTCGATCGATAGTGACTTTTAGAATCGCTACATCCAATAGTGGCGCTGTAGATTCTAGTCTCTCTACTCCTGATAACTCTATAGCAGCGCCACCTATTGGATGTAGCCATTACAAGGCCCTAAGGTGATCATAGGATTTTAGAATCGCTACATCCAATAGTGGCGCTGTAGAGTTCTGTTCTCTTCCACTCTGACGAATCTATAGCAGCGCACCTATTGGTGTGCCAATTACAAGCTCCAAGGGGATAATAGGTTTTAGATCCCATCAATAGGTGGCGCTGTAGAGTTCTAGTTCTCTTCCTCACTCACTGACTAGAACTCTATACAGCGCCACCTATTGGATTAGGCAATTACAGCCCTAAGTCGATGATAGTGACTTAGAATCCTACATCCAATAGTGGCCGTAGAGTTCTAGTTCTTTCTCACTCACTGACTAAACTCTATAGCAGCGCCACCTATTGGATAGGCAATTACCCTATTGATTCCATAAAGGTGGCGCTAGGTTCTGTTCTTTTATCCTACTAACTCATATAGATGCGCCACCTATTGGATTAGGCCAATACAAGGCTGCGTGAGGTTCTGTATGACTTTAATCGCTACATAATAGGTGGCGCTGTAGAGTTCTAGTTCTCTTCTCACTCACGACTAGAACTCTATAGCCCACCTATTGGATGTAGGCGCAATTACAACTCGCTAAGAGGGTCGATCGATAGTGACTTTTAGAATCGCTATCCAATAGGTGGCGCAAGTGTTTCCTCTCTACTAGACTCTTAGCCACCTTGGTGTAGCACATTCAAGGTCGCTAAAGGTCATATAGTGACTTTGATCGTCATTCCTATGCCGTAAGTCTATCCTCCATCTATGATAGCCTATAGCAGCAATTGGATGTAGGCTATTACAACTCGCTAAGGTCAATGTGGCTTTAGAATCGTTCTATCCAATAGGTGGCGTGTAGAGTTCTATTACCCTCCACTCATGACTAGAACTCTATACAAGCGCCTACGTGTGCGATCGTAGGACATTAAACGGCATCAAGATTGGACGTTAGAGATTTTAGATCCTACTCATGCTGAACTCTATAGCCGCACTATTGCTTCGGCACAATTACAAGGCTCGCTAGAGTGTATGATTGACTTTCTACTCCATCAAATTGGCTTGAGTGCCATATTGGTTAAGGCACAATTACAAGGTCGCAAGGGATTCTAGTTCTTTAAATGCTAACTCTATAGGCCTATTAGATGTTAGCCAATTCAGCTCGCTAAGGTGCATCGTTAGAGTTTAGTTCTCTTCTCATCTCTGACTGAACTCTAGCGCCCCTACTTGATCTAGGCCAATTAAGGCTCTGTAAGTGGTGTCATTCTATCTGACTTAGAACTCTAACACGCCACAGTTGGGATGTGAGCATTACAAGTGCTCCTCATCAGCTGACTAGAACTCATCAGGCCTTTAGTGTACCATAGTTATAGGTCCTAGTAGCTCCTCATGACATCAATAGTGGACTTTTAGAGTCGTCCTTCCAATAGTGACTAGAACCTATAGCGCCATCCTATTCTTCCCACTCAACTGACTAAATCTACAGCGCCACTATTGGATTAGGCCAATTAAAGAGACTCGCTAAGCGATCAATAGGTGGCTGTAGTCAATGCTTTCTTCATCCTCAAACGATAGGCAGCCTTGGATGATGCGCAATTCAGGCTCCTAAAGGTCGATAGATGACTTAGAATCTCATCCAATAGTGGCCGTAGAGTTCTGTTCTCTCCCACTCATGAAGAACTTATACAGGCGCCACTTAATGGATGTCAGCAATTACAAGGACTAGTTTAATCGTACTTTTAGGTGGCGCATCCAATAGGTGGCGCTTAGTTTCTCTTCTTCTCACTCAAACTCTATAGCGCCACCTATAGGATGTCGCCACATTACAGGCTCGCAATAGTCTAGATGTGACTTTAGTGACTTTTAGAATCGCTACACCAATAGGTGGCGCTGTAGAGTTCTAGTTCTCTTCCTCACTCACTGACTAGACTCTATACGCGCCACCTATTGGATGTAGGCCAATTACAAGGCTCACTAAGAGTCGATCGATAGTGACTTTTAGATCGTATCCAATAGGTGCGCTGTAGAGTTCTAGTTCTTTCACCTCACTGAGTAGAACTCATACAGGCCACCTATTGGATGTAGGCGATTACAAGGCTCCTAGAGGTGCGATAGTAGACTTTAGATCGCTCTCATCATGACTAGACTATCACCACTAGGTGGCGCTGTAGAGGTTCTCTTCCTCACCACTGACAGACCTTTAACAGCACCATGTGGCTGAGTCTATTCTGCTACCTAAAGGGTCGATGATAGAACTTTGATGCTACATCC